>JAAGKR010011622.1:0-18853 GCA_011419295.1 Clarias macrocephalus
AAGCAGTTAGCTCCCAGCTAATAGCAGCAGTTAGCTCCCAGACCAAGCAGTTAGCTCCCAGCCAATCGCAGCAGTTAGCACCCAGGCAAAGCAGTTAGCTTTCAAGCAAAGCAGCAGATAGGACCCAGGCAAAGCAGTTGTTAGCACCCAGGCAAAGCAGCAGTTAGTCCACAGCCCCAACTGCACAGAAAAGAATTACACATGGAATGCAGCTAACTGGTCTATAAAACAAATTAAAACCTAGACAGCTCAGTTGACACCCCATGCTTACCAAACAGATAAAAATCTTAATACATACCATGCAAGTAGAACCTCATGGAACCCAATTACACTATCAGGGAACAATGTGCATTGCAAAGAGGCTCACATGTCCAATTCTGTCCCACGCCAACCTCTGCATCAGAATAAATAGACACAGCTAGACATTTAAACAAATTACAAGAACTACAGCACTTACAACGAGCTCTCTTACCTGTAGAGGGATAACCTCGGGCCAATGCCAGCAACAGCGCTTCATTAAGTGTGTCATTCTGAGGGAAACACTACCATGAGCTGCAGTCTACCACAAATAAACAACCAGCTTCACTTCACATACCTGAATGATGCAGTGATGACACCAAGGCAAGAGGCGGGACCTATAACAAAAGGCTACCTGTCACCAAACCTATATATATCCTCCCACTGCCCCATCATTGGACAGCCAACAAGCCAAGTAACCAATTAGGTCCAAGTAGGTGGAGCCTCAACCTGCCACACATGCAAGACGACCAAAGAATGTAACAGAACTAGAAGCCTTTTGCAAGGAAGAATGGGAGAAAATCCCAAGTACAAGAATTAAAAGACTTTTAGCTGACTATAAAAAGCATTTGCAAGCTGTGATATCTGCCAGAGAAGGTGTTACTAAGAACTGATTATGTAGGGTGCCCAAACTTTTGCACAGTGCCACAATAATGTTTTTATTTTTTTATTTGTTCAATTTATGACATAAAAAGTAACTGTGCATCAATATTTGCTGAAAATATTGTGCATTTTTTCTATTTCCAAGAAAGACTTCTTTTAAATAATTAAAAAAAAAAAACTGTTATTCATCAAGGGGTGCCTAAACATTTGCATAAGACTGTATTACTCTTTTGATTTTTTGGCTCTAACTGAGACCTGGATATCTCCTCAGAGCTACACCGGCTGCCATATCCTCTGCCTATGCACTCTCTCACACTCCACTAGCAGAAGTGGTGGTACGGGTCTGCTGTTGTCTAAGAGATAGTCCTTCTCGCCTATCCCCTTGTCTCATCTCAGTTTTTCATCATTTGAATTTCATCCTGTTAAGATACCTTCTTCAATTGACCTCCACATCCTTGTTCCCTTCTGGTCCTTTAGAAAACTTTCTAGATTAAATGGACATGCTTCTTAATATTTTTCCTTCTGATAACTTTCCTTTCACTGTTCTTGGGGATTTCAACCTCCTCTCTGTCAAACTCCAAACCTCTTTCCTTCTACCTCTCCTCAACTCCTTCTCATCATCATTAAACTGTTGCTCTCCCACAGACATAAGAGAGAATTCCCTCGACCTGGTTTTCTGCCGCCCTTCCACAGACACAGATATCACTGCTATCCCTCTTCATAAATCTAATCATTACCTGGTATTCTTCACAATCACACTTCCTATTCTAAAGCTACATCTCCAAAAGGAGGCAGGGCATTTTCATATTTAGCTCCAAAACTTTGAAATAGCCTTTCTGACAGTGTTCGGGGCTCAGACACAGTTTCCCAATTTAAAAATAGACGCAAGACGCATCTCTTTGATCTGGCTTACATGTAATTCATCCTCATAATGAATACCTCATACACCAGTACATCTATCCTGAATGGCAACTATGCTAATTCTTTTCACCTGCTCTTTATTTTTCTACCCATCCCGAGGCATCTGGAGATTGTTCCAGCTTCAGTAGACAGAGGCCAACCCTGCAAGGACCCAGAGGCATCCATAGAAGGACCTGCTCCAGCTGGATTCTGCTTCATGTTGGTTTGGAACTACACATGCTGCTCCTGAGCTCCCAGTGATCCAGAGCCCATCTGCCCTCTGCACCTGCTGACTCATCCCTGTGCTGAACTGGACTTCATGTTCATTTAAGTAATTTCTGTTATATTGAACTTTCAGCTGCATAACACACATGATGTCGTTATATAATTTCTGTTATCTGTTATCACCCAGATGAGGATGGGGTCCCTGTTGAGTCTGGTTCGTCTCAAGGTTTCTTCCTACTGTCATCTCAGGGAGTTTTTCCTTGCCACTGTCGCCGTCACCCTTGGCTTGCTCATCACGGACAATCTCATTATCTAACCACATTTTCTCCCACATACACACTTCCATAAATTTTCTTTTCATTTTGTAAAGCTGCTTTGAGACAATGACCATTGTTAAAGACGCTATAAAATTAAAATTGAATTAAAGCCAAACACCAAAGCTCCATTCTGCCCCTTTAACGGCTTTGACTTTCCCCAAGGAAGCCAAGAGAGTTTTAACCAACCTCAAGAAATGACTCCCCTATCCTCACAATTCCTGATCCATCTTGTCAATTTGTCATGGAAGTCAATACCTCCAATACTGGGGTCGGAGGCATTCTCTCCCAGAGATCATTGCTTGACAAATTGCACCCCTGCTCCTTCTTTTCACATCATCTAAGCCCAGCGGAAAAGAACTGACATCAGTGATCAGGACCTCCTAGCCATCAAACTGACCATGGAGGAGTGGAGTTCCTGGTCTGGACCAACCACAAGAATCTTGAGTATCGACGAGGCACCAAGAGGTTCAATTCCCACCAGGCCCAGTTAACTTCACCCTCTCCTACCTACTATGACTATGGACTATAAAGTGTTTTAGTCACTGAGTGCATTTTGCATGCAGGAATAACTTGTAATAAATAAATTGCATTCTAATAAATGCTGAGAGTTTTGAAAAGGTGTCTACAATGCAGTGTTACAGTTTGTATACAGACCAATTGTGAAAAAAGCTTTTACCTAAACAAAAGGTATTTCTTTGTCCTGTATATTCTGGATTTTTCTATTCATAAACATGGTGATAGCTGTGAAACTGTAACTCTGCTCCTGCCTGGTGTGATGTCTGTGCCTGATCCCAAAACCTCTACACCTGCCGTAATGGTGATGGACATCAGGAGAATTAAGCAGGACTCTCAGTACACGCCAAGAGTTCATTGTCTCCTTAATCTATTTTTACTTTTTATTTTGTACATACATATTTTTTAATGTGCACAGTCTGAAGTTTGTTGCATTGCATTTCACTACTGTTGTATACAGTTCTTGAATCTTCGTCCTCCTCTGCTAGTATATATGGACATCCTAAAAAGTGACAAAAAACTATTTCTATACAAAATGTAAACATTACATGTAGAACTTTCAAGCTATAGAGTAATTTTAAGCTTATTTGGTCTGCCACTGAGAACTCGGTTCAATGTGCAATCATGGAAAAACATTAAACACATAAAACATAACTTCTTTCTCTTTTCATTTTTTTTTTATTAAAGCCGGTAAAATGAAGTCATGCTGAAGCTTGAGGTGAAAATGATTTTACGCACAAAAGAAATGACAGGGAGACATTATATTCCTTATTGTAACAATCCCTTTACACACACACACACACACACACGCTCGCTCGCTCGCACTCTACAGTAACTGATATTTTGTTCTAATTTTTTTTTTTACATCCAGTGGAAAAAAAAAAAGTCCAGCCAAAAAAAAAAAAAAATCTGATTATTAATATGAAACATTTAAATACATCACAAATGCACAGTGTTAATGTGCACACAGACATACACTCTCTTTCACACGCACACACTCAAATGTACACACGCTATCTGAACCGTAAAAAATCATAAAGGACGCATGTAAATACTGAACATTCACTGTACAGTTTAGTGTGAGCGTCGCTCATGCAGCGAGATGCTTTATCTCTTTCTCTCTCTCTCTCTCTCTCTCTCTCACTCACTCACACTCTCACACACACAAAGCGTATATTACAGGCCTTTTCAGTTTAAAGTAAAAAATAAAAGTAACTGGAGGAGCAGCTTTAACACTGACAATAACAAAAATGAATCTCACAGACAGAAATTCAGCCGTATTTACACATTTGTACATCAGAGTCCAAGATTAAACAGGAAATAGAGGAGTGTCGCCAAGGCAACAGCCCCAGCTGAAGGTAACCAGGTAACGATGGGCAAAATCTATCAGTGCATGAAAGAGTGGGTGGAGCCTCATCGCTGTTCCTCATAATGACTGAATTTAAAACAAATCTTTAACAATAAGTGTGAAATCACTCATTCTCACACACACTCACTTCTAAAATGGACAAAACGAAACATTCAACACTTCAATTATATTAAATACATTTGAAATAAATATGTCACATTATGAATAAAACCAACTTGTTGTGGCGCTCATGAACACACACACACACACACATAATCCCACTGATGATCACATGACTCTCTCAGACCTAAACCACTGCTTTACTGTTACAGCCAATCACTGGGCTTTTCATTAAATTATGTAATCAAGTCAATCAGCAGAGGCGAGGTCAAGAGAACAATCATCTCCTTACACACACACAAAGTCAGTGACAAGATGAAGTTAAACAGAAATTCAGAAATGAATCAAATATATCAATCAAACTGAAGTACTCTGTGTGTGTGTGTGCGTGTGTACGTGTGTGTGTGTGTGTGTGTGTGTGTGTGTGTGTGTGTGTGTGTGTGTGTGTGTGTGTGCACGCGTGTTAGACGAGCTGGTAGCCCGAGCCGGATGTCTGGTCATACTCGATGGTGTACTGGGTGGTCCAGTCCACGAGTGTCGGCCTCAGCAGCCCACAGCAGCGCAACTCGAAGAAATCAATCAGGTTCCTAACACAGCCATGACTGCAACACACGCACACACACACACATTAATTAAGGATGAGAAGAGGTGCCATGTCTGACTGTGTTAATGCAGTATGATACTCACTTAAAAGGACTCTCGATGGACGTCGCTGTGACCTTAAAGTGTTTGTAGCGTCTTGCATTCATCCGCTCGTTAGTGGTGATGCCCAGACCAGCAATCTAAACTCACACACACACAATATATAATTATACCACACACAGATTGTATGCCTTCACATGCATATGAACTTTAGTAACATCCAAGTCTTAATCCATAGGGTTTGATATGATGTTGGCCCCGCCCCCTCTGCAGCTATAACAGCTTCAATTCATCTGTGAAGGCTTTTCACAAGGTTTAGGAGTGTGTTTATGGGAATTTCTGACTATTCTGAACGTGAAGGCCTGGCTCTCGGTCGCCGCCATAATTCATCCCGAAGATGTTCTATAGGGGTAACCCCCTAACCCGTAGGGGGCAATTAACCGACCCAAAAATCCCAAAGACTTAACATTGACCTACTTTGACAGATTCTAACGCAGAGCAAGTAGTCGGTTAGTAGTTTAAGGGTCGGGGTTAGAAGTGTTTCAGGAACAGGACAAAGATGCGACTGAAACAGACACAGCCCATGGCACCCGAGTTCACACGCTCACTGCCGACAGCGGTCTACGGTTACATCACGGTTATGGTTATATAAAATCATTTTGCCAGTGAGTACACAGCTGTTGTGTTCAGTGAACTGTACCCTGACTGTGTATTACGTGTGTTTTGCGCACATGTTGCCAGCAGAGAGGGGCTCGATCTTTCTGCACAATCAAAGTACACCAGTGCTTTGGCTTTGTGTAGAGGAGGCTCTGTACCACCAATGTGAAGAAGGCACGGAGCATGGACGCTTTGGTGAATTTTCGAGACTTCTCACTAGTCAGTAGGACACACTCTCTCTCACACTCACACACACACACACACTCACACACACACACACACACACACACACACACACACAGTGCAAACTCTGACCTGATAAAGCTGACACATGATGAGCACGGAGACCCACATGAAGTGGAACACACTGTTGAGGAACATCCAGAACATCCAGGGAGAGCAGGAGGAGATCTGAGTGATAAATACCCACAATCCATCTGTGCTGTAGCTGCTGGAGCAGTGCAGCCTCCAGTCTGAGGAACAACAACAATTATTTGCAATCACATTCCACTCTGTGTGTGTGAGTGAGAGAGAGAGAGAGAGAGAGAGAGAGAGAGAGATACTCACAGGCGATGCAGCCATATATCATCCAGCAGATCATACAGAGCAGGAAGAAAAGGTAGCCCATAAAATAGCGGTGATTTCCACTTCCTGTGTGACAGAGGATGTCCACAACAAAGTGGTGAGGTAATGGGTTTAAAGGTCAAGAGTCAAATATATGAAGTGTAGTCTGATTACAGGCCAAAGGTCAGTGTGTCACTCACCCACACAGTTCCCCACCCAGGGGCAATGGTGATCAAACTTAGCAATGCAGCGGTTACACACTGCACAGTGTTTGGACCTGATGGGCTTCCGTATCTATACACACACAGGCAGTGTTATTGACAGGACCAGAGACAGGTGTGTAAACGTGTGTGTAAACGTGTGTGTGTGTGTGTGTGTGTGTGTGTGTGTGTGTGTGTGTGTGTGTGTGAGAGAGAGAGAGAGAGAGAGAGAGAGAGACGGTACTTACTAAACACGTGCTGCAGAATATACTGAGATCCAGGCTGCCCGTTTCAGCCAGTTCCACTATAGTCTAAACACACACACAATTAACTTAATTAAAAACACAACAAGGCATCATTCCTTTGTGTGTGTGAGAGAGAGAGAAAGGGATACCTTCTTCTTCTGCTCCTCTGTGGCTTTAATAATGCCTGGATCAGATTTCCAGGATTTGCCAAAGTTGTAGAAAAGTGCGAGACTGTTGAGCAGGAAGGGCAGGTGGATGGAGATGAAAGGAAGATGTGGGCGGGGTTAAGGAATACGACATCACATAGCCGATTCAAACGTTCAAAGAAATTCCCTGACAGGTCACTTCTCTTCATAGACCTGTTCTACACACACCAGCAGTGCTCCCATCAGGGCTTTTGGGGCTGATCACAGAAATCATCAGAATTATCTGATATCGATCACAAGTCAAGTGTGTGTGTGTGTGTGTGTGTATGTTAGTTACTGGGATCTGCCATTTAATGTATTCTAGTTATTGTGTAGCATTAATTACTTGATAGCTATTTATAGCTGTAAAAAATAAGTATTCTAAACAGCAGTGCAGAAATGTTCACGAATGTAACAATTTTATTTATTAGAAGGCAGCGTATGTATCATATTCTATTTTCTGATTATTTCACATAAAATCATACAGAAACTGAAACCAATAGAATAGCTTACGCTGGACTAAAGAGCATGAAGTGGCTCTCTTTCTTTCTCTCTCACACGCTAAAATGCTTATCTAAAACCTGACTGTCCTGCTATACGCACAAATTATAACGTGCAGCACATGGAACAAAACTAAGTCAATGACTAACAAATCCAAACCACACAAGACATGTCAGTCAGTGAGTATTTGGCGAGCTAGTCATGGCCTCATTAGTAAGAAGTATTTAAGAAGTCAAGAATATTCCCATCCTCAAGTAACCCTGCCTCAGCAACTATTGCCTTCTGTCACTTGTCTCTTTTCTCTCAAAAATTTTTGAAAGGACTGTTTACAATCAAATGTATCTCTATCTTACGCAAAACAACCTCAATGATGCTGAACCATCCAGATTCAAAGTGGCACATTCCACAGAGACTGCCCTTCTGTCAGTCACTGAGAAGCTCCATGCTGTTTGATCAGCTAAACTATCAACTGTCCTCATCCTCCTGGACCTGTCAGCTGCATTTGACACAGTGACCCACATGATTCTACTATCTATTCTTACAAGCCTTGGAATTTGTGGAACAGCGTGGCAATGATTTTCTTCCTACGTAGAAGACAGATCATATGACGTGACATGGAGGGGATTCACACCTGCCCCACGCAGACTCTCTACTGGTGTACCACAGGGCTCAGTACGTGGTCCTCTTCTGTTCTCCCTCTATACCTTACAGAAGTCTCTTGGTAAGGTCATATTAATCGCATGGATTTTCATACCATTGTTATGCAGATGACACAAAACTCATGCTCTCCTTTCCTTCCTCAGACACTCAGGTTTCCACCCAGATCTCAGCATGTCTGGCAGACATCTCATCCTGGATGGCAGCTCATCAGCTGAAGCTCAATCTCTGTTTATCCCTGGTGACTCATCCCCCAGTCAAGATCTAATGATCTTCCTGAACAACAATTAGATCACTCCTTCAGTCAATGACCACAACCTTGGGATAACTCTGATCATCTGTCATTCTCCCCACACATTGCTAATCCTACTCGTTCTTGTCGATTTCTTCTTTCAACATCAAAAGAAACTGGCCTTTTCTTTCTTCAGAGGCGACTCGGGTGCTTGTTCAATACCTTGTTATTTCAAGACTGGACTACTGCACCTCACTCCTGGCAGGTCTGCGTCTGTCCACCATCAACCTTCCCAAGTCACCCCCCCCCTCCCCTTCTCTGTCCCCTGCACTGGCTTCCTAGCTGCTGCATCAAATTCAAAGCCTTGATGCTCGCGTAGAAAGCCAAAAACGTTCCAGCACCCACCTACCTCTCAGCTCTAATCACACCCTGCTCCCTCCGATCCTCCAGCACTGCTCGCCACATCCTACCATCTTTCAGGGATTGAGAAAGACATTCATCCAGACTCTTTTCTGTTCTGACACCAAGATGGTGAAATGAACTTCCTCTAGATGTCCGTACAGTGGAGTTTCTTAGTGGGATTAGCTGCTGCCTAAGGATAACTTCTCACACTTAGATTATTCACACTGAGCTGTTCTTAACCTGCGAATACGGTGTGTGGTTTTAAAACTTTTGACAGATGTTTCCCCCACAGGGTTTTACTTCAGGAAAAACTGCATACTGCAAATCTGACGCCTTTTACACTCTGTAATATTCCCAGACTGTGATGGCAGGTTGTGTAGTTTGCGTTAACACAATAATATTGTGTTTATGTGAGCAGTCAGTCGAGAGACTTCCATCTGTAACAGTTAAGTGATTATCGGCCAAGTGTTTAAAGTGATTTTACCGTGAGTGAGTCTGTGAGAGATTAACCCTAGAAATGACTACAGACTGTGAAGGATATCATTCCAGAACCAGTAGAACCAAGTGATGTACATCCAGAACTTTGTGGCCAAATAAATACCTAGAGGAAGGGTACTGTGCATGGAGTGATCAAAAAAAGACCTGCACAAACAGACAGACAGGAGAATAAGGCAGAAGGAGAAATGTTATAAAACAGCAACAGCTGCAACATTACGATGAAAGAAATCTCAGTGATAAAATCAGGTGGTGCATACAGTTCAATATCAGTCAATAAACGTGTGTGTGTGTGTGTGTGTGTGTGTGTGTGTGTGTGTGTGTGTGTTACTTGGACAGAAACTGCACGATGATCCAAACTGCGGCATACATCAGTCCCTTAATGAGCCACGAGTCGACATCGAGATCAGCAATAAACCCCACCAACCAGATCACCACGAACGGCGTGAACAGCATCAGCTTCTGACGGAATTCCTACACACACACACACACACACACACACACACACACACACACACACAGACTTACTTTCTATTTGTCACACTCTGTACTGAGAGCTATGCAGTAATGAACCTGTGTGTTAAAGTTCACCTTGTCCATTTTCAAGCGTTTCAGGTACGAGGGAGCGTCGTAGCCCTTCGCCTGTCTCGCTTCCTGTAGGTGATTTATCATCCACACATTCTTCCTTTGCTTGGCCAAGTCCAGCGCTGTCTCTCCCTAACACACACACACACACACACACACACACACACACACACACAGATATAGTGTACATCACATTTACACCACCACACTGACCCCAGGCCGTTGCTACACCAGGTTAGGCGCACTCATACCTTTATGTTCTGTGCGTCGACATTAGCGTTAGCTTCCAGCAGCAGGCTGATTACAGTAGTGTTTCCTGCGAGGACGGCCCAGTGCAGCGCCGTATTCTTATGGTACTTATCACCCAGATTCACAGAAACATTAAATGTCAACAACAAACGTGTCGGGTCCACACTGAGGAGAGATACCATCGAGAGTACAGGTCAGAATCAGCATAAAGGAAACGCACACACACACACCATCACATTACCTGTGTGTGCGATACGCCGCCCACATCAAAGGAGTCATTCCGTTCTGATCCATCATATCAACATCCTGCAGAGAGACAGACAGTAAGCACATATATGTTTAATTATTGTTTAATTAATATTTAATTACTGCTGACATTCAATTCAATTTTATTTGTATAGCGCTTTTAACAATTATCATTGTCGCAAAGCAGCTTTATACAATCAAAAGAATTATTGAAGGGTGTATGAAATGTGAATTTTATGATGTCTGGCAACCATTCATAAGCCATTTTGAAAATATTGATGCAGATCAATTGAATTTGTAATAAAAGATTTATTTTTTAGTCTCTGTTTCTAATACTTCCTTCACTTTGTTTTCTGTTTGATGTGTAATTTATTTATTTATTTATTTATTTATTTATTTATTTATTTATTTAATTCCCTTTTTTCTTTTTCTGCTGACTGGCTGTTTTTTATTAGTTTAGTTTTTTTTGTTGTTTGTTTGTTGTTGATTCTTTTGTGGGCTGGGGGGAGGGGTATGGGTAGGAAAAAAATGTACAATGTATTTATGTATATGTAACTTGTTTATATTTCCAACAAAAAAGACTTTGATCAAAAAAAAAAAAAAAAAGAAAGCTATCCTGGTGATATTGTCTACATGAGCTTCAAAAGAAAGGCTGGAATCTATAATCACACTGATTTTTTCAGTTCCACATGATGGAACAGAAAGACCATTTTCAAGTTACAGTGTGATCGAAAGCTTGCTTCTAGCTGCATGTGGTCCTATGACTAGAACTTCAACTTTAGTAAGCTGTTTTTCTCATCTGGTTTTGCTGAGATGTATAACTGAGTGTTGTCAGCATAACAATGAAAACTAATAACATGCTTATGAATTATGTTGCCCAGAGGAAGCATGTAAAGAGAAAAAAGCAGTGGGCCTAAAACTGAACCCAGTGGAACACCAAACTCCACTTGAGAACATGAGGAATGGTCACCACTTAAATATACAAACTGATAACGATCAGTCAAATAGGATTTGAGCCAGTAGAGAGCCGTTCCCCTAATTACTACTACATTTTCTAACCTGTGAAGAATACTATGATCAATGGTCATATGATCAAATCACATTCATAAAGATATCCGTATTATCTGCCCTCTCTCTCTCTCTCTACTAGAAAGACTAAAGCGATATGATAAAAATATCTGAGACCTGATCCTCACTCAGACACACACGCATGTGCGCACCCTCTTGTGGTAGTGCAGTGTCAGTACAGCTCAGACAGAATGACGGGAATTAAAGCCTGAGGATCAAAGGCTTGTGTGTATGCATGTGTGTGTGGTTATTACCTGTCCTTTAGCAATAAGATAAGCAACAATGGAGGTGTGGCCAAACTGAGCTGCCAGGTGGACACAGGTGCAGCCCTCGCCATCAATCAGAGATGGATCCGCCCCTAGTTTCATCAGCTGTACCACCATAGAGAGATGACCCTGCCTAAAGACAGAGGGGTCACACAGATACATTATATAACTCATAAATACATTATATAACACCAGAGAACACTGAGCTACACCAGGGTGTGTGTGTGTGTGTGTGTGTGTGTGTGTGTGTGTGTGTGTGTGTGTGTGTGTGTGTGTGAGATACATCACCTGGTCGCCCAGTGCAGTGGTGTAGAGTTCAGATCTCCTCCCAGCTGGTCCACAATCGCACCCTTCGATATGTAGTACCTATTCACACAGCACACAGGGATACACACAGGTTTTTTACACACACACACGATATGCAGGACAGTGTGTGTGTGACGTACTTGACCAAGTCGATGCGGTTGTTGATGGCAGCCCAGTGTAAGAGTGTGACGTTCTCCTTATCAGGCTGACGGACATCGTACCCTGCTTCTACCAGCTCACGACACCGCTCGAATATACCGTACCTACTCACACACAGAGGAAAAGGGATATAACATTTGTACTTTGGAAACACCTATTTCAGACACTCGTGTGTGTGTGTGTGTGTGTTACACTCACTGCGTGGCTTTAACAATGTCCCAGGTGCTGTAATCGTCCACGTGGTTCTTGCGGCTGACGCTCTCACTGTAACCGTGATTATAATGACTCTGAGGCTTCAGCTCCTGTGGTTGGGGAGGCGGGGGTCGGGTTCACAGGGGGAAAGTGAGTACAGTATACACACCCCTCATGCTTTAATCTAAGGTGCTTTTGTTAATTGGTGAATTCTGAGGCAGGGAACTCTAAATGAACTTTAATTTAAATGTAAGTTTTCAATTCAATTTTATTTGTATAGCGCTTTTAACAATTGTCATTGTCGCAAAGCAGCTTTACACAATTAAAATAATTATTTAAGTTTGTATGGAATGTGAATGTGTATGAATCAAAATGGTTAGACTGTCCCTGATGAACGAGCTGAGGGCGACAGTGGCAAGGAAAAACTCCCTGAGATGGCAGTAGGAAGAAACCTTGAAAGTTTTGGTCTTGCTTTCCTGGGAAGGTCTTCATGAGAAACAGTTCCATCATGGTGCTTGAAGGGTTTTACAAACGCATTCGACACAATACTGTTCTTTTAAGAACTTTTCCGGATCAGCAGACCTTCATGTCTTATAATAATAAATGACTGTTAGTGTTTATTATCTAACATATATGTGTTATTTCATGGTTGAAAAAAAGTCAAAAAATAGTATTGTTCTAGAATGTAGAGAAAATACAGTAATTACCCAACTTACGAGCGTTCAAGTTATGAATTTCCGCAGATATGAACGGACCGTAGGTCTACAAATATTCAGAGATGTGAAAAAAAAAGCTCAAGTGTATTGTACAAAAATAGACACTGCAGTGCACCAGATACCAATATTTACAATAATATACAATATCTTCAGTGTTGAAACGAGTGTATAAAATGTCTGGTGTGTGTGTGTGCGTTCGTGTGTGTGCAGGAGAAAAAAATTAGTCAGCCTCACCGGTTTCAATAAATCAGTCCAGGATCACGATGATAGAAAATATAAAGCTGTCCTGATGGTGAATAATAATAATAATAATAATTTCAGAAAATCCACAGTCCACAAAAGAGAATCCACAGTCCAATGTGTCCAATAGTGAAACCTTGGTCTGGGAGTGTTAATAAATGTAATAAATGTTTTGATAAATTTTAACTTGATAGATGAGCGATGTAACTTGATGTATACACTTTGTCTGCTGAGTGTCACATGATCACAACTGAGCCAATGGTTCTTCTTTCTCACGCTCTCGGTCTCAGTGCGCATGCCTCACTTGTATAGTCAACATCTGTGCTCACACGTACTGTTTACTAAAGCATTGTGACTGTGTGTGTGCGTGTATGTGTGTGTGTGTGCGTAAAGCATTTTTTAAATTGTATTGGTAAAGTAAATGAATCGATATGCTTTACATTATATATTTGTGTCAAATGCAAACAAGACTCATTTTGTCGGACTTAAGAACAAATCTGACTTATGAACATACTCCCAGGGCGGAACTCGCTTGTAAGTCGGGGTCTACCTGTAGTGTCCCGACAGAACTTGTGTCCAAACTTTTGACTGGTGCTGTAAATAATCAGGGCCAAAGTCCACAACCCTCCCTCCATGTGAAAATACTTTCCAGAGTTCAGATCTTCCGCATTCTCCCTGAGCTACATTCAGACGATATCCTTCAGAGTCACACTGTAGTAAGAACAGACCTAAATCCTTTCTCTCTGCAGAAATGGCCGCACTGCTACTCAGAATTAGCCATATAGGAAAGAAAAGTGAAGTTTTCTTAAACCACTCATCAGGTTTTGAGACGCTTGCTTGGTGGCAGTATATGAAAGAGGACCGTCAGAGCGGGGTCAGGCTCCTGAAGTGATCCAGCGAATGGGGATCTGGTTAAATATCTGCAGAGTTACCCACGACAAAAACTACACCTTCAATTGGATTGTGATTTAGTTTTATAATAAAACAGCTTTGTGAACTCTCGTCCCTGTCGATGTCCACACACCGAACCAATGACCTCAGGACAGGCAGGTCGGCGTTATTACCCCAAAAGTCAGGTCAGGGTTATCACCCTTACAGGCAGGTCGGCGTTATTACCCCAGTCACATGCTCCTGTGGCAGTGCGGATGTTTTTAAAATCTACTCTCTCACTCTCCTGAACTGTGAGCGTCAGTACAGGAAGTGAATATTAAACAGCGAGACTGGACCTCCTCTCTCTCTCTCTCTCTCTCTCTCTCTCTCTCTCTCTCACACACACACAGTAGATGGATGATGTGACAGGATTAGCTGCCTATTATGTTCTATAAATCATGAATAAGGGCCTAACCCTGAGATCACACAGTAATGATTGATATCTGATTGTCTCAGTCTGATCCTGTCATCTTAAACAAAGCTCTCTGTGAAAAAAAGTTCACATTAAAGACATTAACTCACATGGCACTGTGTGAGAGGAAATGTTCAGAGTGATGTCCCTGAGGTCATCAGTGTTTTGCCTCCAGCTGACAGCGTGATGTGTTTAGTGATTTATTCTCTACATTCTACAACAACACAGAAGATTTCAAAACTATGAAATAACACATATGGAATTATGTAAGAGATTTCATTATAAGAATGAAGAATGAAGATCGGCTGTTCTGGAACAGTTCTTGACAAAAAAAAAAAAAAATTATAAAATAAAAATTTAATTTAAAACCCATCGAGCTCCATGATGAAACCGTCTCTCATGAAGACCTTCCCTGGAAAGCGAAACCAAAACTTACTGCTGCAGAGGAGAAGTTCATTTAGAGTCACCAGCCTCAGAAATCACCAATTAACAAGCAGCACCTCAGATTAGAGCCATTATGAAGCTTTACAGAGCAGAAGTAGCAGATATACATCTCAATATCAACTGTTCAGAGGAGATTCAGTGTTGTTTTACAGTGTTTCATTATTTCCGTTCTCAGATAGGATTGTCTCCCGTATCTGACTGGCTCCGTGCCATACTGGATCACCCTTTAAACAGACTCGGCCACGGTTCTCGAGTGCATCGTGCTCTCATGGATCAACAGGAGCCAGACTTTTAGGTGGAGTGTTCTCAGAAACCATCCCGAGGCCCTAATGTGAAACCGCCCTGAGGCAGAGCGAGCGCTCACTGCACAGACCTCCTGGTGTTTCAGGGCGAGTTCATGGTTCTCCTGTTCTCAGACCAAAGCAGAAACTGATACATTAGTCCTGATTGACTTGGTGTTCACACTGGGGTTTCACACATCAGAAGGTCTATGTGTGTTTTGTATACAGTTGTGTGTTTAACAGCTGAACACGAGGAGATTATTATTGATTATACTTCAAGTATAAAGTTATACACAGAGAACAATGGCGAATAAAATGCTCCCTTTTATTTTGTGACTATTTTTTATCCAGACAGTCAACTGTGGTGACGGTGCCCCATGATAAATAAATAAATAAATAAATAAGTGTAAGCAGTGATCTTTAACCCAGCGACTCCTACTGCGTCTGCCTGCCTAGTACGAGAGCACACAAGTGTGCGACAGGAGTGTGTTTAATAACATTTCATTAAACTGTTCATCTGTGGTTTGCTGGTGAAGGTCTCTCTCTCACACACACACACACACACACACACACACACACACACACACATACATACATACACACACACATACATACACGTTACTCAACGCGGCCCTGCTGTGCCATCACGTCCTCTCCTGTTCCTTGGATGCTCATTAACCTTAACATTTAATCTGAAAGTGTTACATTTATTAATGATGTAAAGAATTTCATTTGTTCCTCTTTTCCCGCTGTTCTGTCAGAGAGGGATCATCACCTTACTGCCCAAAAAAATGGGAACCTCCAGGACCTGGTGTCCCGTATCCCTGAGAGGTGATGGAGCTGGTGACACACCAGGACTAAACCTGCTGCGAGCCCAATGGTACACAGTGTCTGCCTCATTCAGGATGTTCTGGACATCTCCAGCTCGGACGGATCAGGAACCCGGTCGGACGGTTGGGATCAGAGGTGTGTATCAGGACACTGGGAGTGCGCTGACGTTGAGCTGTGGGACTCTCACACGGGTGTGTGTATGATCTGATGGTGTTATGATGAACGATGTACGCTCTGTCTCCTGAACCCAGACTCATCACTGTGTGTATCAGCACGCACACACACTCACACTGTACAATGTGTTTACTGTGTGTGTGTAGTATTGTACAGTGTGTTGTTCCAGCTCAAATAACAACACACACACACACACAGTGCTCCTGTTAGCATTGTTATTAGCATCCCCATCTCCTGATAAAGCGCAGCTCACTCACACACTAACATTAAACCTTTAACACAACACACATACATAAACACACACAGCATCATGTCTGTGCAGCATCCGGATGCCTTCTAACTCCTTATATGGGATGCTAACGCTAACCGTGCACCGGGCTACAAAACAAATCTAAATACGCGCTAACTCTCCACACACACACAGAGAGAGGGGGAGAGACAGAGACACAGACACAGACACACACACACACACACACACACACACTCCTGAGAGAGAGTGTGTGTGTGTATACAGTCAGCTCTCCTCCACATGCTAACGCTAATTCCGCAGAGGGGAGCTGGGTTAGGGATAGCACGGTTAGCTTTAGCACGGTTAGCTTCCTGCTAGCCCCCTCCCGCTTACTGCAGCCTGTATTAATGTACATGATGTTCTACACCAGGACACCGCTCAGTGTGTGTTTGTGTGTGTGTGTGTGTAAAGCGGGTTTACAGAGACAGCGCGCGCGTTACCTCCGGGTGAAGAACAGGAACACATCCAGCATCTCTCTCATACTCAGCCATAGCGTCCTCCATCTTACTGCTCACCCGCGCTAAGCATCACGGGTACCCGCATTACGTCATCGCCATCTTTCATACTCTCATTACATAAGCTATTCGATAATCATAAGCTGAGTATTAATGCCAGTAATGTATTTCTAATCATCAAACATGTCTGTTTATTAACTACAATTATCTAGAAAAAAGAGAGTACAGAAACCCCATGCTGCAGTTTGTATAACAGTATACACTGTAGTGTAGTGTAGTGTAGTATAGTGTAGTATACTGTAGTGTAGTGTAGTATACTGTAGTAGTGGTGTAGTATACTGTAGTGTAGTGTAGTGTAGTGTAATGAAGTATACGGGAGTGTAGTATACTGTAGTGTAGTGTAGTGTAATGAAGTACGTGAGTGTAGTATACGTAGTGTAGATGTAGTGTAGTGTAGTGTAGTGTAGTGTAATGAAGTATACGGGAGTGTAGTATACTGTAGTGTAGTGTAGTGTAGTGTAATGAAGTATATGGGAGTGTAGTTTACTGTAGTGTAGTGTAGTATACTGTAGTGTAGTGTAGTGTAGTGTAATGAAGTATACGGGAGTGTAGTTTACTGTAGTGTAGTGTAGTATACTGTAGTGTAGTGTAATGAAGTATACGTGAGTGTAGTATACTGTAGTGTAGTATAATGTAGTGTAGTGTAGTGTAGTGTAATGAAGTATACGTGAGTGTAGTATACTGTAGTGTAGTATAATGTAGTGTAGTGTAGTGTAGTGTAGTGTAATGAAGTATACGGGAGAGTAGTTTACTGTAGTGTAGTGTAGTATACTGTAGTGTAGTGTAATGAAGTATACGGGAGTGTAGTTTACTGTAGTGTAGTGTAGTATACTGTAGTGTAGTGTAGTGTAATGAAGTATACTGTAGTGTAGTATACTGTAGTGTAGTGTAGTGTAATGAAGTATACGGGAGTGTAGTATACTGTAGTGTAGTGTAGTATACTGTAGTGTAGTGTAGTGTAATGAAGTATACGTGAGTGTAGTATACTGTAGTG
Organism: Clarias macrocephalus; assembly: GCA_011419295.1. Lineage (NCBI taxonomy): Eukaryota > Metazoa > Chordata > Actinopteri > Siluriformes > Clariidae > Clarias > Clarias macrocephalus. The sequence goes on from JAAGKR010011622.1 coordinate 18,001, forward strand.
TAGTATAATGTAGTGTAGTGTAGTGTAGTGTAATGAAGTATACGGGAGTGTAGTATACTGTAGTGTAGTGTAGTATACTGTAGTGTAGTGTAGTGTAGTGTAATGAAGTATACTGTAGTGTATTATACTGTAGTGTAGTGTAGTATACTGTAGTGTAATGAAGTATACGGGAGTGTAGTATACTGTAGTGTAGTGTAGTATACTGTAGTGTAGTGTAGTGTAGTGTAATGAAGTATACGGGAGTGTAGTATACTGCAGTGTAGTATACTGTAGTGTAGTGTAGTGTAGTGTAGTGTAATGAAGTATACGGAAGTGTAGTATACTGTAGTGTAGTGTAGTATACTGTAGTGTAGTGTAGTGTAGTGTAATGAAGTATACGTGAGTGTAGTATACTGTAGTGTAGTATAATGTAGTGTAGTGTAGTGTAATGAAGTATACGGGAGTGTAGTATACTGTAGTGTAGTGTAGTATACTGTAGTGTAGTGTAGTGTAGTGTAATGAAGTATACGTGAGTGTAGTATACTGTAGTGTAGTATAATGTAGTGTAGTGTAGTATACTGTAGTGTAGTGTAGTGTAATGAAGTATACGTGAGTGTAGTATACTGTAGTGTAGTATAATGTAGTGTAGTGTAGTGTAGTGTAGTGTAATGAAGTATACGGGAGTGTAGTATACTGTAGTGTAGTGTAGTATACTCTAGTGTAGTGTAGTGTAATGAAGTATACGGGAGTGTAGTTTACTGTAGTGTAGTGTAGTATACTGTAGTGTAGTGTAGTATACTGTAGTGTAGTGTAGTATACTGTAGTGTAGTGTGGTGTAGTATATTGTAGTGTAGTGTAGTAAAGTATACGGGAG
>JAAGKR010011623.1:0-18853 GCA_011419295.1 Clarias macrocephalus
TCTGCCCGTCGCCCCTCTGCCCCTCTGCCCCTTGCCCCTCTGCCCGTCGCCCCTCTGCCCCTCTGCCCCTCGCCCCTCTGCCCGTCGCCCCTCTGCCCCTCGCCCCTCTGCCCCTCGGCCCGTCCTCACTCAGATCTTATCACAAACACTTTGCACCTGTTTAGTAAAAAAATAAAATCCCCTCTGTAAGTCAGTAATGCCAAAATACAGCGTATTTTGTGTGTGTGTGTACAGAAACACACACACACACACACACACACACACACACACACACACACACACACACACACACACACACACACACATATGTGTGCAAACCACAAAATTTCCCTTACATGCATCTCTGTTTCTTGTAACTGCACCCACCCATCTTTTTTATTAATTTCATAAAATAATAAAATTTTATATGTAAAATCCAGAACTGAGGTAATGAGGTAAACTCATTATTTATCATTTATTTTTTCAAATATGATCAATATTTCTGCATTAAACAATATCTTTCAGCCAGCCGAAGATTCAAATAATTTTTTTTTATTGAAATAGAAATTTTCTGTCTATTAGCTTGTCATATTAACGCTATTATTTTCTTTTATTTTGTATGTATTTAGATATTAAATGTTATTATATTGTTAACATATATTATTATGTTGTTGTCCGTACAGGACAAAATTAGCTAAAAAAAAGTTTTAAGAAATTACACAGTAAAAATTCACTAGAATACATTTTTAAAACAGTATAGTGGAAAAATCCGTTTTTCAGAGTAACGTTTGCATGATGATTAAAATTTTTTCTTTAAATCAGTTTTGAATGTGTTTATTATTTTTTATTGTATTCATTTGCCAAATAAATGTCAAGATTTAAAAAATCATTGGAATGTTTTACATCTTACAAAATATGTAGAAAACACACACACCCTTGCGTCTGTAACCTTAATCAACTGACATACTGTACAGTGTAAATGTATATTCACTATCTATAATGTATATGTACATATTTAATGTTGTATTATCAAATCAAACTTAACTACTACATAACAATTATGACACGAACACAAACTTCCTCTACACTTTTCCAGCTCCATATGAGTTGTTTTCAGATCATAACTTAGTTATTTCAGGATGATTTGTTATATTTGTTGACAATTGACTGGACTGAAATATTTGAATACGATATTCCCTGTTTGTTTATACGACTTTCTGGTCCACTGGCTTCCAACGGTCAGTTCAGCTCTGCGAAGGAAAAAACTCCCGTGGAACGTTTCTCCGCTTTAAGGGCTCTCTTTGCTATCTCAGAAGGTTTCGAAATGATTCCTGCTTGGGTATCAATCGGCAACTTTGTCGCTACTGTTTTCTCTCAAATGCCCATATTTCTTCTTTCGATTGTTCGCTAATAATTAGCAAATAATTTTACAATTATTTGAGAAAAAGTAGATTGAAATCTTTGGAAGAAATAACATTTTAAATACTTAATATTAAAAATGTATTCAGAATATTTAGATATACAGATTTAAAACATTAAAATTCAATTGCACATAAATAATAAATAATTAGATCCAAATATTCAGGATTCACTCGTATTAAACGTATAGTAACAGTTAACTTGGCAGCTTTTCGAGGGTGATGACAAATGCTACAATGTACTGTACCAGGCTTTGAATGTTTTTCTACTTCCACAATCAAATGTCAAAAAAGTGAACTTGAGATTCCGACCAGATTTACAAAAAATTTCGATTTTCCACTTTGGTCGATATCTTTATAAATGCCAGTGATAATCACATTCCCATCCTTATTCAAAATACTGCTTATACTGTAAACACTGGCGTCCCAAAGCCTCAGAAATGACCTGGGAACTCGTTCCAGACTGATATTTGTATACATTTTGTTTCCCATCTGTTCTAAAAATTTCTTTAGATTGTGTTGTTGTTGTTGTTTTTATTTATTTATTTATTTATTTTTACGTCTTTTAGGATCCTTCACTTTGTAGGCAGGTTCTATTTTCTTTAAGTGATCTCTTGATTCATCAGGTCTGTCAGTAATCAGGCCTGGATATAGCAAGTGAAATTTAATTCATCTTTTTCAAAATCATAATTCATTCATGATTTAGCATGTTTGGTGGAGGAGGCAATTACTTTTCCACATTGGTAGGTTCAGAAGCTTTTTTCTCTTAATACATGAAATCATGATTTAAAAACTGCATTTTCTCAGGTTATCTTTGCATTATATTCAAATTTAAATGTGACAATATGCAATAAATTCATTTAAAAATATTTATATAACAGCTACTTGTCCATAGCACTGTACATTTACACGCACAGCACAACAAAAGGCAAAAAGAGCTAAAAAAATGATGACTATGGTACGATGATGAAATCGTGCCTCCTAACCGCATTGTGGAGTGAAATCTAACGATGCAGCTCAGCCACTGCGGCGCACCAACTACAAGAGCCGCTCGAACGCTAACACTTCTTCCTTTTATAGGGTGCTTTTACTTATGTCCAAGTTGAAAGTCTAGTTCTTTGTCTCAATTTGCTTTGTATTCGAGTCCTTTTGAGTCGTCGACAAGTTTCACAAAATGTTCGTTAAATCGGTGTGTAACTGAAATGAGTGATTTTCTGGACGTCTCGAAGCGAATCAGCTGACATTCGTTTTTTATTTTTATTATTATTATTATTATTTGCTTAAACCAGGAAGCGGAATGTAGAATAATCCTAGGATTTTCTATCAGACTGGATTATCATGAACATCACATTTCTTGCTATTTTTTTTTTCTAACTAATAAACGAAGTAATGTCTAGTTTCTGAAATGAGACCCAGCGTTTGAAAAGTTCGATCCATACAGGAGTGACTTATGTAACATTAATGAAGTTCACATTTTAGCAGTAACCTTTTGATCTCACGTCTGACACTATATAGGGGTTCTAGAAATGACTGAAAAATGATTTTCATTCTAACTTTATTCTGACCCTCATCACACGGCTTTATAATCACGAGCCTCAGCCCAGTTTGTAACCGCAGTGTGTCCTGATCATTATTTGGTTGATTCTGCTCAAGATAAAACCTCCAGATAAAAAACGCAGAAATAAATAAATAATCACAGCGCATGACACCGATGTACTGTTCAGTATGTCCGAGTAATGACGTTCGACTTATTTTCGGCTGAAACCTCAGAAGGCACTTTGTAACATTGGGTGTGTGGTTTTGAAGAGACAATGTTTCTGCGAGAAGGATACAACAGCGTGAAGAATTTCAGAACAAGGTGTCAAGGCTGGCGCTGAAGTTTTTTTTTTTTTTTTTTTTTTTTATGCCTGAGGGTTTCAGAAATGCAATAAAACACAGGGGACGCAAAGTGTAACAGTTTGCAATCTGAATAGTTTGATTGTTTGAATCCATCTTGTGTAGTGATTGCTGAGTAGCACTGCAGTTTGGATACAGACTTTGAAAATGAAAATGGAAACAACAGGAGATAAAGTCGTGAAACGACTTAAGAGAAGCAACACAAAACCACGAGCCGCATTCGCAACTAAAGTGCAAAGTTTTTATTTTTTTATTTTTATAAAGGTGAAGTAGAAGAAAATCAGCTGAGATTTTTTTCCTGTCCATTTGGGCAAACAGCAGGATGTTGCCAGGTTCAGCTCACACTCCTTTGAAGTTGCGTTGCTGGAAATAAGGCGCCTAAAACGCGGCCCGGAGATCATGTGCGCGGGTGTGTCGATCGATCTGAAAAGCTGGACCGTAATGGAGGCTCCTGTCTGAGATAAAAGTAAATATAGTCCTCATGAGGAGCAGAGAAGTGTCATAAAGGCTTGTAAATGATGAGGAAAGCTAGATCAGTGCTAGCAAAGAAGTGGCGGAAGGACTGAATATCACCACTACAACGTAATCCAGATGCACAACATTGAACATGACTACAACTTATAGCAGGGACGTTCAAGTCAAAACTGGACTTGAAAATTGACATTTCTGTATATAGTTTAAAAAAGAAAAAAGAAAAATAGATGCTTTAGAATTTCACAGGCCAAATATCTTACAAACAAACAAACAAACAAACAAACAAACAAACAAACAAACAAAAGTCTACAGCAGATTTGGTAGATGAAAGCGTTTATGAACCAGAGTGATGTAGCTGAGGCTGAGCAACTGTCAGAGTTCACACCTCATGCTGACACATTTTTCCAGTCCTACATTTCAAATTTTGTAATAATAATAATAATAATAATAATAATAATAATAATTATTATTATTATTATTATTATTATTATTATTATTATTATTGTTGTTGTTGTTGTTATTGTTATTGTTATTATAAACATGTTCAGGTTCTACCCATGTCAGATTTAAATATGAACAGTAAGACATTGTGCTCCGTTCCTACACCTAATTTATGGTGGATACATTTTACAAAATTTTATTGAACAAAAATATAACCCGGTTTCAGAAGTCGTTTGTGCTTTGAGATAATTTAAGGACAGGAAAGCTAAATCAGTGCTAGTGAGCCACACGTCCGAGGATGAGGGCGAGGCCGAAACGTGAGAATTGAAACACAGTCCCTTTTGTTTCCTTCTCTGTCTCGCTCACATGGCTGTTCCTGTTACACCCTCTGGGCCGTAAACGCCGTCACCTAATATGGCACAGTCGTCAGGCTTTAAAACTCCGCGCACACCCATGAGTCAATAAGTGCAGAAAGCTTTTCTTCTAGACGAAAGGGTGTGGCATGGGATGTGAAAATAATAATAATAATAATAACAACAACACCAGAGTCTGTCTTCCACCCAGTCCAGAGTGTCTGTGGAGCCTGAGTGGAGAAACAGGTGTAGAAACAATAACTTTACTCTGATTTAATTAAACCTTCTGTTTTGATTTCGCTCCAAAACACAGTGTTCATGCATTATTAAGAATCTGTCTTTCAAAATCTTTTGAGTCATGAAAAAACATGCCGAGGTGTGTATGTGTGTGTGTGTGTGTGTGTGTGTGTGTGTGTGTGTGTGTGTGTGTGTGTGTGCATGATTTTGGGGGTTGCCGTGCTTCAAAAGAAAACAAACACACCAGCGTCCCAAACAGCCTTGATACGGCATCTGAGTCAGCACTTCGGCAGTAACACTGTTTCAGAGATGAGATCTGATCGACGAGATTTCACACAAAGTTCTCTGTAACTCTAACGACTCGCTGTGTTTGTTTGTAGAGAAATTTAAACATTGTTAGGTCAAACAAACAGATCCCAGAGTTCAATAAAAAAAAAAAAACGATAAAAAGAAATGACATTTCAAATATTGTTTTTTTTTTTTTACATTTTATACACTTTTGACAAATAAGATGCAATCGCATAGACCTTGTAAAAGATTTCATTTAAATAGTAAATTTATAAGCTGCTATTTTCATTTCATTTAAATATCTTAATATGATGTATTACAGATGTGCACAACCCACACCAGAACATCTGTTACACCAAAACAAGTTCAACAAATAAATAAATTAATAAATAATAAATAAATAATCATCTGTAGGTCACAGTCTAGTAATAAGCTGTTGTTCAGGCAAATGATCATTTTTTCTTGTACTAATAATTTATTGAAAGTTAAAGGTGAAAAGGTGATATGATTCTGAAATGTGACTTTTCCACAAAAAAACTATATATATTCAGCAAAACCTCAGGATACAAATAAAATTATTGCAATAGGAATCTTTGCGTAAGTTATAATGTAAATGCAGATAATCCGTTCCAGCCACCCAAAAATATTACCAATCAAAAAAAAATCACATAACAGCATCGTGGGTTGAGTCTTTTGAAATAACTTTCTCTGGCTAGAAAAAAAATGGTCAAATTTGTAAATCTTCTTCGCTTGGCATTCGGTCGACACAAACATATGCCGAAAATGCTTTGTATGCTAATGCAAATTTTTTAAAGTGAAAATTCATATGGGAAGGACATTTGTATGCCGAAGTTTCGCTGTTCCACTGTTTTTATATTTATATCTTGTTTCTAATTATAGGTTTTATATTTATATTTGTATTTATCCTCTGGAAAACCGTTCCACCTGAGGTACGTAACACTACGGACCTCCCTCTGTTTAAAGCAAAACTAAATTATTTAGCCATTATTTAGAATGGCTTTTAATATTTTATAATTTTATGTGTTTTTTATTATAATTTTATCATTTTGTTTTATTTATTATTATTTAACTTTTCATTTATTTATTTATTTATTTATAATTATGTGTTTTATTTAGTTTTAGTTTTTTTTTATTATTATTATTGCCACTTTATTGTCATTTTTAGTGCTGTGAAGACTATTGGTTCAACTTAGGTCGCTGTAAGGTGCTATATAAATAAATGTTGATTGATTGATGATTGATCAGTCTAGATCAGTCCAACAAATGATTTAACAATACAATATTAAATATAACAGCTGTTCCCAAACAATACAGTATAATGGTATCTGATGTTTGATAAGCAGCTGTGTCTAATTCGGAATGAACCCCCCCCCCCCCCACGCCACAGTTATGGGTTATTACGAGGTAAGCAGTGTGATGAGTGCAGAGATGATGAGAAGCTCTCATTAAGGCCAAATCAAGCGCTGCTTTGATGAAGGGACGCAGATCAGCTCGGCCTGGCAGCACATGAAAGCACCACTTCGGATTCTCCAACTTAGAGATGCACAGGAAAGTCTAGCGCTCGTGCATACACAAGGATGAGAATGCATACACACAAACACACACACACACACACACACACATATATATATATATATATATATATATTTCTTTATATTTGCACATATGTTTTAACAGTGTTTAAGCACAGGGCAACATGACAGCCACGGAGGAAAGTGCTATCTGCCCTCTTCCTCATAGACGGTGACTGAAAGGCTAACGTCACTGTGATTGACAAGGCAGAGGGTGTAAGCCCCTCCCACTCAGAGAACATGCTTTTCTGACTCCTGGCCATTAATATGTGCGGCATCATCGGGATTCGAGCTCATGTTTGCGTCGCACCACTTAGCTAGCTAGATCAGTCCAACAAATGATTTAACAATACAATATTAAATATAACAGCTGTTCCCAAACAATACAGTATAATGGTATCTGATGTTTGATAAGCAGCTGTGTCTAATTCGGAATGAACCCCCCCCCCCCCCACGCCACAGTTATGGGTTATTACGAGGTAAGCAGTGTGATGAGTGCAGAGATGATGAGAAGCTCTCATTAAGGCCAAATCAAGCGCTGCTTTGATGAAGGGACGCAGATCAGCTCGGCCTGGCAGCACATGAAAGCACCACTTCGGATTCTCCAACTTAGAGATGCACAGGAAAGTCTAGCGCTCGTGCATACACAAGGATGAGAATGCATACACACAAACACACACACACACACACACACACACACACACACACACACACTGTCACACACACTCCTGAGTGCTGAGAAACACTGAGGTGCACCATGAGCCACTTCAAAGCAAGGCAGCTGCAAGGACAGACTTGAGTGAATTAATTTGATATCTGACCCTCACGTACTGTAGACAAACACGACATGGGAATAAAAACACCCAAAAGGATAAGAATCTGTATCTGTATCTGTGAGCGATAAGCTGTAATTTTAAATCCCAGGACTGCAGATAAGATAAGAGTCATTTAATATTTATTCACAGCACAGAGGAGTCATAGAGAGAAACATGGAGTTTTCTCGCTTTACTTGAGCTTCATAACAGGCAGAGGTGAAGATGGAACTTAGATGGAACAGGAGTTTGAGTTTCTTTGTGGTTTCCTGAGCGCATTGATGAGCCGTGGGTTTGGATCTTCTTCTCTCGTCCAGCCGATGAGATTACGCTATACTATATTTAATTAGCATTTCAGTTTAAAGCTTCTTATCTAGTTCAGAAGGAAAAATCAAGAAACATACCACACATCATCTTTATTGAAGCATGTTTCCAGCATGTATCCCATATATGTATCTCATAATTATGAGATACCAAGTCATGATCTTGAGATAGTAGGTCATTCGCGTGAAATGCCACATCATCTTCAAGAGATACTGGGTTATAATTAGGCACTGAAAGGTGATAATTATGAGGTACAAACAAAGGTCATAATTATAAGATAGATGCTAAGTCATGATTATGACATACTAAGTAATATTTATGAGACACCAAAATAGTAAGTCATGATTATGAAATAATAAGTAATATTTATGAGATACTAAGATGCCAAGTCATTATTATGAGATAATAAGTAATATTTATGAGACACCAAGTTCGTAAGTCTTGACAATGAGATAATATGTAATATTTATGAGGTACCAAGATATTAAGTCATGACCATGAGATACTAAGAAATATTTTTCAGACACCAAAATAGTAAGTCATGATTATGAGATAATAAGTAACTTTTATGAGATACTAAGATACTAAGTCATGATTATGAGATACTAAGTAATATGTATGAGACACCAGTATACCCTGGTGATTTTATTTTGAATCACAAAGCCATGATAAAAAAAAAATTGTATTTTATTTTGACCTAATGAAATATTTAAAGAAATAAATGGGTGATAAAATGGTCATAGGTGCAGTTTCTTCATACATGCTGTTAGATTTTAACAACATTCTAGTCAAATTTTTTAGGAATATGTATTTATTCAGATAAAGTCACGATTATGAGATACTGATTTATAAATATAATATACTAAGGAATAATTGACATACCAAGATACTGTTGTGATTACGAGATACAAAATCATTATTGTGTGACACTATGGTACTAAGGGACGTTTGAGATATTTAAACATAAGTATCATAAGTAATCATGACACCAAGTCATGACCTCTAGTCAGTGTCAAGAGATACAAAGCAACAATTATGAGGTACCAAAATACTAAGCTGTGATTATGAGATACTAAGCTATTAGGTTGTGATTATTAAACACTAAATCATGAATATGGATTACTTTGTGATAATTATGAGATACCACGGAACGAAGCCATGATTACGAGACAACAAGTGTAATAATAAGATTCCAATGTAAGTCAGGATTATTAGAGAGATAATATCTATGATCTGAGAGATCAGATCATAGATATGAGACACCAAGATATTACGTTATAATTATGAGATAGTGGGTCTTGTTTTGAGACACTAAACCATTACTCTAAGATAATATGTTCGGTTATCTTCAAAATTCTGCCTCAGTTCTTCATGAGCATGATTTTTCTCATCATGTTGACTTGGTAAACAGGTTATTTCAGTGACTGATAATGAGATTCGATACACATCATCGACTGCGGCGTTCTCATGGTACATACCAAAGTTACACTATAGCTATCTGTGTGCGTGTGTGTGTGTGTGTGTGTGTGTGTGTGTGTCTCTGAGTATAAATAGTGTAGATTTCCTTTCTTATACCTGAGTATCAATTTTTCGACTTACTCAAGTAACATCCTGACACATTCTCTATTCTTTAATTTGGGTGTAATTACTCAGTAGGTATTTTCACCCCCGCTGATGTCACCGGTTGTTGTTTCTGGAGCATTTTGGTGTCAGAAGCACAGTGGGACCACATGGAGCAGTTTCAGATCAGGTACTGACACATTGCAGAAGATAAATTGCTCCCAGAGAGACAGTGTTGTGTTTGCCTCGGGAAGTCTTTTAAACCCTCGTCTGCTCGCCGTTAAGCGTTTAACTTGCACTGGACTGCCAAAGCCAGCGTCAGGAGAATGACTGTACATGGAAGTAAAGTAGGACCGAAATAAAGACACAAACCCAGTGATTCATGAACGCATTCGTCGAGCACCTGCAAATCTTCCTAAACGCTGACATTACCCAAAAATCCCACGCTGACCCGCTGACCGAACTGAACAGAGTTCTTGTCCCTGGTGAAATCCTGCCATTTGTGGAGTGGCGACGAGGTTCCAGTACCAACTCTCGCACCGGGGTGTCATTTCACACACCGGCAATATTTAAATTCCACCTGCGTGTGTATGGCAATGACGCAAGACTGTACACACACACACACACACACACACACACAAACACACACACACACACACACACAGAGTCTTTTCCAACAGGGAGCAGATTCCAAACAGTGTGCATGCAAATATGCACACGTGCATGTTCGTACGTATGTGTGTGTGTGTGTGTGTGTGTGTGTGTGTGTGTGTGTGTGTTTACACAGCAGTACATTTCCTGAGTCCAACATTTGTCTTTCCCAGTGCACCGAAACTGGACACTTTGCACTCTAAGACGGCAAAGTTAAACAAACAGAAATGATTTTGGTTATTATTAATTAGTAATTATTTGTGCACTAATTAATTTGTTGTGCTAAACCCCGGATTACCAGATTGTTGTGCTAAAACCGGAGAGAACTAAAACGTGGGACATGACGTGTGTTTAGCATGCTGTCATTACTATCAGCTACCCTGTTTAGCTAAAGGGGTGGAGCTTAAAGATATTTGATAGTAATTTCATTTGAAGTAATGGTGATGATGACGATGATGATGTCATTATACGGATTTGTGTGTAAGGAGGATGTTTAGGGCTGATGTAGAGAGTTAAGAGATTGTGGAGATGTAGCTTATTAACATTTGAAGAAATTAGACGTTTTTATTACATGAACAGACGTTTTTACGTTTACATTGGGTGTCTCAGTAAAGCACATATTTCAGTAGTTAAGCTCTTAGAATTATGGAAGTTGATTTAAATAAACAAATAAATCAATTTTATTTTGACATAATGAAAAAGGGTGATAAAATGGTCATAGGTGCAGTTTCTTCATACATGCTGTAAAATTTTAACAACATTCTAGTCAAATTTTTTAGGAATATTTATTCATTCAGATAAATACCAGAGCAAACAATTACTGAATTAAAGTATATTTACATAGTTAGGCATGGAAAGTAAAACATTACTAATAGTTTACTTACATATGTTTTGAATCATAGTACTTGTTTAAACTGCTTAGGTCATGTTTTTAAATATTAAAACACATTTATTCATCAGGTAACTAATGCATTTGCTGCTACGTTATCACACAATTCATTTCTTTCTATTTCTTTTAAAATTTACATTTTACATGATACATAATAAAGCTAGAATTATCTAAATAAATACATACACTAATAAACATGCAATATCTCATTAAAATAAGTTAATTAATTTCAAGTGCACCTCACAAGATTAAATGATTTTAGCTTATATAATCACATTAATCAATACATAAAAAAAATGCTTTCATTAATTCATTTCATGCTAACTACTTGTAACAATGTTAATACTGAATACTGAATACTTATTTATTTATTTTTTTAATTAATTACAATTAAATATTTATTTACAGCAAATAATTTATACATTTTATACATTTTAATATTCATTTATTGTCAGATTTTTTTTTTTTTTAATCAGACAGCAGCTACAAACTAAGTATTGAGGTTTTTCCCTCTTGGAATAAATACACTGCAAAAATGATACAAGTGAAAATGAAATATCTTTAGTATAATTAATTGTATGTAGTATTTCCTCATAAAAGGTTACAGTAGACTTATTACAAGGTTACTCCTATTTTTTATCTTTTATTTTTTTACAACCTTAAGATAAGCTCGTTATATCTGCAATTAATAAATTGTTTATTGCAATTAATAATAATTAATATTTTAAAAATGTATATTAAATAATGAATGATGAAATGATCTGCCAATAAAATTTGAAAACCCAAAACTTGAAACTATTGAAAATGTCTAAAAATAAACTTATCATTGTATTTTAATTACTATTTTACTATATTCAACAAACGGAATCATTTCATTTTTGCAGTGTAAGAAAATAAATTAATTTGCAAATGATGTCTTGATGGAAGACTGATGAATTAATGAATTGATGTAAGGTTCACCGTCCTGAAGCTGTGGGAAGGAGCAATGTTACAAAGCGCTGACACTTAAGACTTGTGAAATAAGCATCATTTGGCTCGACTGTACGTTGTAAAACTTCTGCATGCAACACATTTGGGATGTGAATGAGCCGTTACTATGGAAACAATAACACTTTAGAGCATGAGTCTTAATATTAATAGTAAAAGCCTCTGATTCTCAGTCGCACTACTGTCAGAGCTGCTGTTATAGGAAATTAATCAACACCTCACATCTGACCAATCAGAATCCAGCAATCAGCGGCGCTGTAGAAATGTGAGACGAGGATCTGTTGTGAACACGCACACACACACACACACACACACACACACACACACACACACACACACAGAAAAGTAACATATTCCTATTGTTTGAGGAATAAGCTGATACACATTCACTCCAGAAGGTGTATATACACACACACACACACACACACACACACGCACACACATACATACACAAGGTTGCAGGGCCCTAATGAGGCCCTGAGAGACCCTGCTAGCCTGTCAGTCATCCCCTGCACCACGCTGACATGTGGCTGACAACAGCAATGAGCTATTTACTGGCGCACACACACATACACACACGCGCACACACACACAAAAAGACAACGAAGGTGATGTGTGTTGTTAATATGCTGGTAGGTGCTCCAATCCACAGCTCATCCTTTTCCTGTTAGGATAAATACGAGGAGAAAATCATTTAGTTATAAAGTGTTTCAATTTTTTATCGTTTTCTTTGCAAAAGGGATGCAATATGAATGAGACTGTAAGCAACACGATGGAGGAGTGGGAAAGAGAGTATTTTAAAAATATGATTAGATGGTGTACGAATATGTGAGATAAAGTATTGAATAATATACAGCAGTTGGTTCCGACCGAGCAATCTGATTGGACGAAAGCCATCCCAGGAGTGGTGATAATAGAAAGCAACATCATGGGGACATTTAACTATATGTACCACATTCACACCCAATCACAGAAGCACTTTCAGCAACAACACACATCTGATAGCGTTATGTCGCCTTAAACAACACGCCGTCTCCTTAACAATCGCTTCTAAGTCGATCTGAACCAAAGATCACAAGGCTGAATCCTAAATCCCTCTCTAACCCCTGATCAAGGGCACTACTTGGTATGTGGACCAGGAGATTATACACCCTGCATAGCGCACTAGCTTTCCATTTACCTCTATTTGGGATTCGAACCCAGAACCCGGACGTTAACGGAAGCTGATATCCTAAAGCGAACTGAGTGGAAATATAAAGAGAAACTTACGGCACTGTCCAACGCCTCCATGGTTTATTTTATTATCCTCACCTTTCGTCTACAAAGTACCAGTACGAATTTAAAACTACTTTCACCCTGTTAGTTACACTAACCGTCAGTCACCAGCTCCGCCAGTCGCGGTTAGTGAGTTCCACCAGGTGCGGAAGGCGGTGCAAAATAACTGGTTAAATAAAGAAACCAATCATAACCTGTTAATGATGAATGTTGATGTTTGTGGAGCTGTTGTATAAAAGGAATATCACATTGATGAGGTCGTGCTGTTGTACTGAATATCGGCACTGTGATATCTTGAGATATCTGTGATTGGATCACAGGCGTGCTGATAACCAGTAGTACAGCACTCCCTCTCGTATGATATTGCTTAGTTATCTCTGATTACCAGAGGAACATGTTTTGGAGCATCCTATTATGTAGTAGTGTAGTGTGCAGGGTGGGGTTTAGCCCTGGATCTAGTATCTATTAGAGCGTACTATTTAGTAGTCGGGATTTAACAATTCAGCCCCACATTTTACCCCATTTGCCCTATCGAATGTATAAAGGTTTTTACAAACTCTACACGTCAACACTGAGAAGGGTATAGGACATACTTTTAGATTCTATGATCCATTATGAAGAGACAAAAGTCTATTACGAAGTCGATGATCCGTCTATAAACTGCTACAATCCACAATCAAATAACATGAAAAATGCTGTTTTTTTTTTTCGCTCTCGTTTTTCTTTGTCAACAACTGCATTTTATAAAAGTTCGAACATGCTGGAAAGTGTTTTTGCTGACTAGGCGATCCCCTGCCCCACGACTCCCACGAACTCTCTGATTAACGCCCTGGGATTTTCTATGATCTTAAGGGTTTGGGATTAAATCAGGGAATGTGGGAAACCCCCCTGACATGACAAGATGTGGAAAAAAAGGAGAAAATCTGGTGAGGGAATGACTGTTTTTAACAGCCACTGTGAAACTAGATAAGTTATCGCTGATAAGCGATAAGAAGACGACATTAACTATAGCCATAAATGGATTTATATTTTTTTTTAAAAAAGCACCTCTGTGTGAGAGGAACAAACCAGTTCAGAAGATGCTGTACTCCATATTACAACAACGCAATATGGAGTGGTTTGTTGCTTACGTAATACGTATGTTCATATTACAATTAATGTGTGAACCAAATCTGAGCTTATACATAACATTTATCAAGTGTGTCATTTTTATGCTAATCTGCTAGCTGTACGCGTCCTTTGCTTGCTAGCCACGTGACTACTATTGCTTCAGTGCGAAAAGAATGATGAGAAAGTACACTCAACCTCAACATGTTTTGGGTGAATTTCTTTTCTTTTTTTCTTTTTCTTTTTTTTTTTATATAAAGAAATGAGGTATTAGCAACATGAGATGAAAGATAATAGACATTACAACTGGGAGAATGAGGAAATGAAGACAGGCCAAAAACAGCAACAAAAAAAAATGGAGCAAATGCTATTAGAGATTAAAGCTGCTGCACTTCCAGCCCGTTTAGGAACCTCTGACACACAAACCTGCCTGGTAAAGGCTCGCCGTAGCTGCAGCGAATCCCCCGGATCTGAGCCGAGAGCCGCGAGTTACTCGGAGAGCTAATGACCCATACAGTGTAATCACCTCAAACAAACACTTCATCAGAGGTGCTCAGACATGTCCGTCTGGCAGCACACACCGGTGTGAGAGAATACACTCTGTCTCACTCACACACACACACACACACACACACACACACACACACACACACTCAGGAGCTAATTTGTAAGACGGTAACTCTAAACCCGAGCCGTGTCTTTGCATGTTTCTTCAGGGCGGGCCGGATTCGGACTACGGTCTGCCGATTCAGCCTGGGACAATGTCAAGGAGATTACAGCTCCATAACTGTTCCACACACACACGCACGCACACACACACACACACACACACACACACGCTCCTCTTATAATATGTAGCCATGGGCACACAAGACACAAGTCTTTGAAGGCTAAACTCCACAAACGACAATAACTGACTCTTAATAGTTTCGTCAGGACGGATTTTTATAAAGCTGCTGTACTTTACAGGAATCATTTTGCTACACTTGTAGCTACCTACCTATAGCTTGCTACTTATGTAATTGTAAGCTAAAACGTATGCTAATGGGGCTAGTTTTCGCTGTACGCTAGTGTCTATTTTTAAATAAAAGTACAGAAGGAGTACTCTGGATGCTACCACACTTTAAATCTAAATTTGTTCTGGGATTTTTTTTTTTTTTTTTACACATGCATATAATTTATTATTATTACTATTATTATTATTACTATTATTATTAATTTATTTATTTATTTATGTTTATATATATACTGGATGTACATGAGAAAAAAAAAGATTAGCAATAATTATGGCTGCATTCGCTTTTACACTACAAATAAACCCTGTACAAGTTGATGGATTCCTGATTCTGATTGGTTGGAAATATGGTAAATACCGTTTCTATAGCAACCAGAGAAGTTTATTTATAAAATTCATAGAAGGAGTCTCCAGTGTCAGAGTTGATGCTGTAACTTTAAGGTATCTTTTAAAGTCACATCATATGCCCTGCATAATAAACTAAACTCTGGGCTCAAGGCATAA
Organism: Clarias macrocephalus; assembly: GCA_011419295.1. Classification (NCBI taxonomy): domain Eukaryota; kingdom Metazoa; phylum Chordata; class Actinopteri; order Siluriformes; family Clariidae; genus Clarias; species Clarias macrocephalus. The sequence goes on from JAAGKR010011623.1 coordinate 15,803, forward strand.
GTTTTGGCACCCACTTTTCAGCCTTTATGAAAAGAGGGTGCCAAAACATACATATACTGTAACTGACTGATTTAATTAACATTCTCATTCATTCTATATAGTATATATGTATCCTGCCCCATCCTGTTTTCTTTAAAAAAAAAAAAAGGAAAAAAAGAGCATTTTGTATGTGGTTAAGCATGATGAAAAATCAAGTTTGTTAAAAAGAAAGCACAAAAGGAGCATTGTGTGAGGTAATAATTAAATAATGATTATTATAATGACACCAGACATGAGATGCATCCTAAAATAAATAACATTAGAAAATATTGCATAATGATACAGCATATGAGGCATACTTTTATGAAGCAGTAATCATTCTAAACATTATATGCAGCTAATCAGAAATCTCTTTGTCTTTTATAGTGATAATCCGGTTTTATTCCTTGCTTCACCTTTAACATTACCTTTAAAAATTATGTCAAATACTAATCACGTTTTTGTCTGTTTTTCTTTTCTTTTTCTTTCTTTTTTTTATTTTTATAAATCCAGCTTTATGACAATGGCATCTGTCACTGACCCATGCATATGTGTGTGTGTGTGTGTGTGTGTGTGTGTGTGTGTGTGTGTGTGTGGCCCCTAGGATGCCTCTTGGTGGGAGGTTTAAGGATCACTCTGCTCTTATAGGATTCCGTCACACCGGTATGAGTAAAGCCCTCACTAACAGACCTGTCTTATCCTCACTATAACACCATCTCACTACTGGACAACACACACACTCACACACACACACTCAGCAGGGACCTGCAATTACAGCAGCACCGTGTCATTACGGACTTATACAGCTTGCTATTATCACACCCTTATAGACAGCAGAAGGAGGAGAAAGCCTCGAAGCCTCGCTATAAATTATAAACAAGATGAAGCCAAGCAGGACTTTTGGATCTGAGTTTTATTAGTCCTATGTGAGTAATACTAATAACAATAATAATAATAATAATGAAGATCACCATGAAATGGACCCCTACTTCTATTCAATTAGTCAAAGTCATTAAGAAAGAAGAAGAGGAAGAAAAAGAAGCAGGGTGGGGGGTGTGTGGCTTCTCCATTGATGGTCATGCCCTAGTTGTTCTTTTGTGAGGTGAAGCGGCGATGGAGGGGGGCCTACACGACACGTGAAGGAAACCGTCTGGGAAAGCAATGACATCATCAATCTCCACCACGGCCAGTGGAGCATGAAAGGGGAAAAAAGTTTTAAAAGAGAGGAGATTAAAAGAAAAAATATCCCTTTAAAAAGAAAAAAGTTAACAATATATATTTTGTACATTTTTGTTTTAAAGTCAAACTTTAAATATGTGTGGTGCATACGATTTAAGATAAAGAAAGCGCACGCTTTACAACATGCAACGATGCATCATGCAGGACAGCAAATGGATCCTGTGATGCGTCACATAACCGACATCAGAACCACGGCTACAAGAACAGGCGGCCATTTTGGATCCTACTTTTTTTTTTTCTTTAACACTTTTTGCTGCACATTTGTTTTAGACATTTAACCCAATTACAAACTTCAACAAATACAAACATTTGCAATACTATGCAATACAATACAAAATTGTGCAATACGAGACAATCACTTTTGGACAAAAAAAAAAAAAAAAAGGTAACTAGTCATAGTACTCAAGACAGAAACATTTCAAAGCACAAACTGGTTCACTAATAAACAACCCGAGATAATGATGTAAATACCCATAAATATCCAGCATGTAGGCCAGTATTTCCCAATCTTGATCCTTCTCCCCTACTTCATCCACTGCACATGTTCTGCTCTAACACACTTCATCTTTTAACTTATCACCTAATTAGCAAATCCTCCATGACGTTAGAAAAAATGTTCTGGAACCGGAAATCATACCAAAATATGCAATGGGGCTGAAGGAGCAAAGAATGTTTTATTATTTTTTTATTTTTTGGAAAAACACTGATGTAGGCTGATGCCAGGGAACTTATTTAAAGACGCCCTCTTGAACAAACTGTTCCTTTAAAAGCTCCCCTCCCTGCTGAGTCGCTACGATTCACTTCACTGAATCAATTACGTGAAATCCGATTCCTTTTATTTATAAGCTTCCAGAAATATCTACAGAGAAAAAGTATTTTGTATAGCTATCATTTTGACCCCATAACTTCCACTTTTCCTGGTGTAATAAGTTGTTTTTGTAGCACTGGCGCCTTGCACATCCAGGGTCCGGGTTTGATTCTCGCCTCGGGGCCTGTGTGCATGTTCTCCCTGTGCTTGTTGGGTTTCCTCTGACTACTCTGGTTTTCTCCCACATTCGTGCAGATTATGCTAATTGGCGTTACCAAATTACCCGTTGTGTGTGAATATGTGGATGAAAATAGTTTGGAGTTTCCGTCATTGGATAGAACCTTACATGGTTACTAGGTTATTACCTACAACAACTATTAGTCAGACACTGTTGGTTTTTTGTTTTGTTTTTTGTTTGTTTGGGGGGGGGGGGGGGCAAATGTCTATGATGACAGATAGGTCTTTAGTCGTTGCATACAGAGGTTCCTAGATGGATGACAACATTGTTTGTATGATTGATTGAGTATAGTTAAATTGGCATTCAAACTAGCATAGAGTGGAGAGAACAATGTTATATATGCATTTCTCATATGGCTTAGAGGGAAAATATATATATTTTTATTTTTTATTAAAAATTGTTATTCAACTTTCTTTTCTTCATAATGGCTGGATAGTTGGGCAACACGGACACCATATTTGAACAGTATATGTATGTATGTATATATATATACTTGGTGCACAATTAAAAAAAAAAGCTGAATAATTAAAAAAATATATTTACTAGTTTTACACACACACACACACACACATATATATATATATATATCACACACACACACACACACATATATATATATATATATATATATATATGTGTGTGTGTGTGTGTGTGTGTGTGTGTGATATATATGTGATATATATATATATATATATATATATATATATATATATATATATATATATATGTGTGTGTGTGTGTGTGTGTG
>JAAGKR010011624.1:0-18843 GCA_011419295.1 Clarias macrocephalus
GGTTTCCTAGCAGATATTCTACCATGAAGGCCTGATTCACACAGTCTCCTCTTAACAGTTGTTCTAGAGACGTGTCTGCTGCTAGAACTCTGTGTGGCATTGACCTGCTCTCTGATCTGAGCTGCTGTTAACCTGCGATTTCTGAGGCTGGTGACTCGGATGAACTTATCCTCCACAGCAGAGGCGACTCTTGGTCTTCCTTTCCTGGGGTGGTCCGCATGTGAGCCAGTTTCTTTGTAGCGCTTGATGGTTTTTGTGGCTGCACTTGGGGACACTTTCGAAGTTTTCCCAATTTTTCGACTGACTGAACTTCATTTCTTAAAGTAATGATGGACATTCGTTTTTCTTTACTTAGCTGCTTTTTTCTTGCCATAATACAAATTCAAACTCTTTGAATGAGAAGGTGTGTCCAAACTTTTGGTCTGTACTGTGTTTATATATATATATATATATATATATATATATATATATATATATATATATATATATATATATACAAATACAGTATATCAGGTTATATGTTTCTACTTAAAATAATATTCCTAATATACAGTGTACAGTATATTAGGTGTATATCTATATTTAAAGTATAGTTACATGTTCATTTTTACAGAATTTGTTCTAAATAACAAGCTTTGGGAATTTTTGTGGCTATTATGGTTTATGAGCCATGCTGTGACAAAAGCCATCTTGTAGCTGGAGAGTTTGTTCTTTAAGAATAATGAGCAAGTACTGCAATCCTGTGAAAGCTAGCACCTCACGCCCGATGTGTTGACCTTTTTAGAGAAAGTAAAAGGAAGTAAGAAACATTGACTTTTCATTAGCAAAATCTCAAAGAAGCCATATTCTAAAGTGCAGATCTTTAATCTCCTAAGGCAACCTCACATTCATCTTTTGTTTCGCTTTTCATGCTTGTTTTCTCTTTTACTCAAGTCTTGAAGGTCAGTGCTCGTGCAGAAATGTGACTGACCAAATAAGCCATGTAACTATTCTTTAACAAATACACAGTTCATATTCAGTAAAGGATGAGACACAATGATACTGAATACAGCATATACAGTACCGATAATAATGTGTTATGTCTGTAAGCAGTACTAGTGCCCCACTCAGGTTATGAAAATGACCTGTGTGTACAAATCATATCTTTGAGGATTCCAGATTTAAAAATGGAAAACCAGAAAACTTTCCTTCTTGCATTTTTCTGAATACCATTTTAATCCATTTATTAATGCCCTTGGATTATATGGTGCATACACACTACATGTCCCTGTGAACAAGTCACTATAAGATTAATGTATTACAATATGGCAGTGCATTAATGTAGACCTATGATCAGCCCTGCAGCTATAACTTCTGAAAAAAAAAAATTAATCATCACCTTCTGTCTATTCATATTGTAGAACTCATTTAGTAGTTTCTTGATTTTACATTAATATTTTTCAGGTAGTTATTGGAATGCAGCTTCCTTTAACACACCAACCTCCTACTTGCACTTCTCCACTTTCCACGCTGAAACGAGTGCCGATATCTCCTTTTACTTCAAGACCTCTGCACCTCACGGGGTTTTCCTGGAGAACCTCGGCAATACAGACTTCATCCGGCTGGAACTGAAATGTGAGTCTCTCAATTTCACTCTGTACACACACACACACACACATAGAAACACTACTAACCTCAAGCACCATGAGTATGGGTCTCCGGGGAACAACTGTCTTTCCTTTGTCCTTCTCAATTATTTAAACTCCCTCATCCTGTCTTTTCCATACTTTATCTAAATTCTCCTGAATTGTATACTGTAGATGTTGCCTCATTCTTAATAAGAACTTTACCAGCCCACTTAAACTATAAAATCATGACATATACTTTATTTCAGTGCTATGTTATACTGTAAAATACCAAACGTATTCTGGAACTATAATATTTGCTGTTAAGTATGTTTTTAAAAAGAAATCTGGGAAAACCCTTCTGTAAACAATAACTACTCACTCACTCATCATCCATACCACTTTTGTACAGGGTTGCAGGGGGCCTGGAACCTATTCCAGCAGACTTCGGGCATGAGGCAGGGTACACGCTGGACAGGGTGTCAATTCCTCACCAGGCACACAATCGTACACAAAATCACACGCTCCATTCTCAATTTGGGAACATAAATTAACCTAATCTGGGCTGAAAGGAAACTGGAGAACCCGGAGGAAACCCAAGCCAAGCACGGGGAGAACATGTGTACAATCCAGTAGTGCTTCGCATAAAATCTATTACAGTGTTGAAAATTTCACATCATAATGTTATGTAAGTTAGATACGCGCCCTGAGAATGGGCTTGATCATATCAGCCACCCACAGTGTTTGTGTTTTGCTCAGCTGAAGTGTTTTTGGAAAGGAAATGTGTGAAGTTCTCAGTGGTTCCACGGATTTAATGTCAACAGTCTAACCAGGCTATTAACTCCAACTACACAGCGACGGCTTAAACACCTTGTGCTCGATTTAACGAGCTTTTCCCCTCTGTCACAGTTATGCTTTCCTGAATCAAAGCCTTCTTTGTGGTCAGCTGTGAACTGCAAACCATAGGTCAAGAATTACCATCTTTACTAAGCATGCTTTAAAGACGAGGTTTCAAACACCAGGTCCACGTCCACCTCAGAAGGGCTCCAAAGATCATGGGGGGGGGGGGGGGGGGGGGGCTAGACTTTTTCTGTTATGAGGCTGGTGGAATTAGATTTGCACACGTTAAATAAGAGCATAATTATGCAATAAAAATACAGTACTGTTTAGAAAACCATATTGAAAACATCCTTTTAATCTTTTATTTTGTGTACATGGGTAGACTTGGGCTGGGTTTTGCAAGGAGGGAAGTAGGAGGGAAGTTGCTTTTACACTTATTGTACATCCTTTTCTTCAAGTTTCATTGCTAATGAGGTTACGTGGTGGAAATATGGAATGAATTTCAGAACTACAAACTATAAACTACAAATCATGTTTCATTCATTAGTATTTTTAGTGATAATGTCAAATTAATGAGAATTCCTGCCTTATGGAGACACCCAAGGTTTGGCTCAAATTTCCTTAGAATGCACTTTAGCTATTACATATTGTACATGTTAAAATCAAGTGTAAAAGTACCTGCTATTTAATTCTGTTTTTTTTTTCATTATAATAATTATTATTTGTTTGTTTTTTTGTGTGTGTGTGAAAGCATAATAAAAATATTTAAAATATCTAATCATAGCCTGAGTATTAGGCAAAAAAAATTTGCAGGGTACCCAAATCCTGGGGCTACAAAACAAGCCCACCAATTACCCCTCCATCGCCATGCTCGGCACTGGGCATGAAACACTTCTGCTGGGCATTAAGGCCAAACATGATCGATTAATAAAGGGCTGATAATTACCCTCTTAAATCCATGGAAGCAGTAAGTAGATACTTACAGTAGTATTACATGTTTTTTTTTTTTTTTGGTTTCATTTTTGTTAAATAAATAATGTCACAGAATGTTATGTCGTTATTCATCTGAGATTTGTACTTGTGTACTAAGTTTTCCACATTACTATATGGAAGAGACTTGTTTTGATAACAAAGCATGATAACATTAGCATGAAAGCAAGCTTCTTTAATAACGAACCTTCTCAATGATGCTTAAAAAAGTAAAAAAAAATATATATATATATACAATACAATTAAATAAAAACCCTAATTAAATGTCGTAAGTATTTCCAGCAAAAATCCATGCCGATAAGGCTAGTTAGCGTCCCCAAATTGACCATAATGTGTGTTCCCTGCGATATATAGTATTGGCACCCCATCCCGGGATATGCTTCAGGCCCCCTCGGCCCTGTACACAGGATAAAGCGGTATAGACCGTGAATAAGTGAGTGAGGTTTATATAACAACTTAACTGTGTCCCTAAAATTGTTAAACTGATGATTTTTCTTTTCTTTTCAACAAATAAGCCAATGTCTTATGTGAAGCCCGATCTCAATCTCACTGCATGCTAAGCAATGGTCCTCAAGGGATCCGGCTGCTGATGCTATTAAATAAATCACAAATATAAATCCTCGAAATAAAAATAAATACCAGACAACTGTAATTTACCAAACCGTTAAATCTGGATGTAGCCAAAAGGAGGAAAAGAAGCAGCCAATATTGGACTAGACGTTCTGTGGTTTTCTTGTCGCGTGAACATCACTATAGCAGTGTCGATACTTAGTAAAGCTATACTGTACTATACATGATATGGCAAGGATACTTCTCCTTTTTCTCTTGCTGCTTCTATGACTGTTTTTTTTTTCTGCATTTGGGAGCATGATGTTCTTCGCAGTAATATTAATAAAAGAAAAACAAACAGTGATAACTATCAAGAAACATGCAAGCACTTGTGTACAAGAGATACAGGAGGCTGTGTTTTATTTTTTTTATTTTTTATTTTTTTTTTGGACATTGTACTTGGAATGTTGTTAACCCAACACCATTCTGTCAAAATCATGCGAACATTCAAAAACAACATCTAATGACGTAATAGGGGTGTATAATGTTATAATCTAATGATATGCCATATATAACTACATGACAAGAAAGTTAATGGTCCTGCTGGGATGTTTCTTTTTTTTTTTTTTATTTTAATACCCTTATTTTCTCAAATATTGAACATGGTTTTGGGGCTTTACTGATTCTACTTCCGGGTTTCATGAGTCCAAGTCTTTCCGAAATCTTGCCAAACCTAGAGTTTGTAAATTTTGTTATTCTGCCTGGGATTAGCATGTTCCTGATTTTTTTTTTTCTTCATATTTTATTTCTTAATGTTTTGGAGTGTTCCTTTCCTAGGTCTGGATTTTGGAATCATTTGCAATTTAGATTTTTGGTTAAAGTTCGAGATTCTCTTTACATGGAAAACAAACCAACTCCACCACAGGGAAACACTCAAACCCCTAAACCTCTCTCTCTTTCTCTCTCCTTTTTTCTGTAAAATGTAAATGAATATTATTTATTTACCGTTAAGTTCTTTTTTGCTGTTTTAAGTTTATTACCAGGGGATGCGGTGCTGGCACACACGTTCTTTTCCCATCCATAATCCAAGCTAAAAATACAAACTTAAACCAAAACACGAGATCGAGTTGTTTAAATCTCGGTGTTGGCTGGCTGTGAGGGCAGAAAATGTAATTAAATTTAATTAAATTAATTAGAGGTAATTAGAGTTAGAGAGGTAAATGAAGTCCTTTCCTTTTCCAAACCTCTAACTTGCTGCACCTGTACCAAATTCTTACACACAGAGAAACACACATATTGGAAAAGGCATGACGTCGAGAATTATCCTTAGTTTGTTATACTGTCATCTGTTGTAAATTCAGATATCAAGGAGAAAGTGATGGGGTTGTTCTCATAGATACAAAGACTGTGTCTTCCTGCCTTTATGCCACAGTTTCGGGATCTTAAAAAAAACAAAAACAGGAAGATTAACCCTTAAAACACAAGCTGCATGGATCTGTGCTCGTGGTATGTTATGCGCTTGAATGCCTCCAGGATTTTGGTGCAGCATTTTAGTGAAAACACCTGTACATGAGAATGACATTGCACAAAAGTAGAAAATACAAATCACAAGATACATATATTATTAGTTTTTGGTCACAAACAATCTAAAACAACCATAAAAACATGTGAACCTATGAATTGGTGCCATTTCTTTGCTTATGTTACCCTTTTTTAATTATATTTATTTATTTGTTTGTTTGTTTGTATATTTGTTTGTTTGTTTGTCTGTGTGTTTATTTATTTGTTTATTTATTTTTGCTCAGTCATGCTTGTATATTTGGTTAAAATGAAATACATTTGACTTCACCATATTGCTTAAAAGAGGAGAATGTCAGTCCATATTGAACAATCATATTAAAAATCCGATTCAAACAGAAAGAAAAAAAGGCTAAAAATGCTCTGTTTATTTAAAAGCTATGTTCTCTGACAAACAGCGCCATCTTTGTCCACCAAAGAGTGTTTCATTCTTAATTTCTCAACTTCATTATGATGGAGAGGTGGGTGGGTTGAAGGTTGGGTCTCTGGGATGTGAAATTAATAGAAATATCAAATAAATCAAAATGTTGTGTTAAAGGTCACATGTATTTCTTGTTTGTTGTATGTAGGAGACCACTTTTGTACTGGCAGGTAATGCCGGCCCACTCCACTGGCTACCACTGAAAATATATTTCAGACCTGTGGGAAGCACTGCACTGTAGAGCTCTAGTCCTTGACCCACGCAGCCTTAAGAATTTCAAGTCCACCTGCCTCTGATTCAACTTTACAATGAACTAAAAAGCTGAATATTGTGAAACTTAAACCTGTGATACTGCAGGGACTGAGAACTGTAGTTGAAAACACCTGTGTTACAAGATATTTATCCGAATGATTCTTTCTGAATATAATTATATTTTTAGCTTAGAAATCAAATTAGAATATTTGCAAACTCTACTACCTACAGTATATTGAGGCAGGATACCCCCTGGACAGGGTGCCAATCTATCACAGGGCACACACATACACTCACAACATGCAATTTGGGAATGCCAGTTAGCCTAATTAGCATGTCTTTGGACTGTGGAAGGAAACTCGCCAAGCATGGGGAGAACATGCACACAGAAATTCCATGCACGCAGAGGTGGGAATCAAACCCGGACCCTGGAGGTGCAAGGCGACAGTGTTAACCACTAAGCCACCATTGCTGCCACATTAAAATGATATTTCAAAAAAAAAAAAATTACTACTACAACACACATCTTCATTGCAGAGTAAATCCCAAGTTTCTACTAATCTACTCATTCATGTACATTATCATTTCACAGGAATCATGAATTCATTGTTTATGAAGTTTTCTTACTCTATAATGAGATGTTTATTTAGTGTTAATGAAAGGACTCTCCAGTCATCACTTTATGACAGTTGGTACTGTTGGTTTTCCACCAAGTCTTCAAGACAGAAGTTGTGCCACTTTTATATTCAAGACGGGGGGTGCGGGAGGGAAGAGGTTACTGAGTGAAAGATGTAGCCTGCTTGTTCGGGCGCCCTAGTGGTGTAGACGCCAGTCTGACTATTGGGCAAAAATAGCTTTCATGAAAAAAAAAAAAAAAAGGCAGTGATCATCTTTCAAAGTATTAAGTTATCTACAGTATATGCATGGGAAATTTGAGCTTACTCTGTCTCCGTCTTTTGAAGCGTGCAATAACTAAACAGATGTTTTGCCTCGGGACTTGTTTACAGCCTGCCGGAACTCCAGATTTAAAGCGGTCAGGTTTTTTGGAACATCACAAAATAAATAATTATACTCTAAAAATAAATCATAGTCCAACAAGTAAACTGTAACATACAGCTAATGGGAAGAATCAACACTTACAGTATATCCTAGTGTGTTGAGGAAAATGAAATTTTTTTTTTCCATGATCAATTGTCTTACAGTACATAGTAATCATTTTTGAACACTCTTACTCACTCGCCGTCTATAACACTTTATCCTGTATTCAGGGTCGCGGTGAGCCTGGAGCCTATCTCAGGAGACTTATGGCACGAGGCAGAGTACACCCTGGACAGGGTGCCAATCAATCACAGGACATACACACACTCATACACTAAGGACAATTTGGGATCACCAATTAGCCAAAACTGCATGTCTTTGGACTGTGGGAGGAAACCACGAGAAGAACATGCAAAGTCCATGCACACAGGGACGGGAATCGAACCCAGCCAGGAATCGAACCCGGGATCTGGAGGTGCAGGGCAACAGCGCTAACCACTACTCCACCGTGTCACCCATTGTTGAACAATTTAACTTCTCTCGTTAGCGGTCACCACCGTGGATCACCAGGTCCATATATTGAATCTGGCACAAGTTGCCATTCCTTGACATAACCCTCCTCGGTTTTGTGGATGTTTGGAACCAACACAAAAGCTACGTTCACATTACAAGACACACTGATTCACGCAGATCGGATTTGCATGTCATGGCGGTTCACATTCATAATCAAAAGTGACTTTTTGTCTGACTCTAATGTGGATGTGTCTGTCCTGAAAAAAAAATGAAAAAAAAACAATGTCTTTGGTCACACCACTTGGGTAAGAAAAAACATCATATTTGTCCAACCACTTATTCATCTCAAACAACGGATGTGATTTTGGCAAAAATATGCCTTGGATTTTGCTCTGGAGGATGGCAAGCAGCGTCGGCTGTATTTGTTGAGATCCAGAAGAAGGAAGAGAACCAGACACCTCATTTTAGTTGTTTTAGCAGCTATTCCCAGAAATCCCTGCGCTGTCGGTGCTGACTGATGGCGTCACCAGCCTTGCGCGTCTGCACAGTCAAAAAGGCTCATGAATTCTGTCAGCTGACCACTCTATTTAAAGTCACATGACCACACATTGGATATATATCTGATCTAGGATCACATTCGAAAGTGATCATCTGATCAGATTTGTGCATTCATACAACGATCACATTATGGAGATTTAAAAAAATCTGATTTGATTCACTTCAGACTTGTAATGTGAACGCAGCCAAAGAGTGCATTAACTTTTGTATCCCTTAGGGAGCGGCGAAATTACCCTCCTAATCACTTTGCAAATGTTGCCCATTAAACAAAAGGTTAAGAGATGTAACAAAAGTAACTTACTACACAACCTTATACATAACTTAAAAAAAAAAAAAGATCAAGTATAGAATCGCATGCATCCATTTATTATTAAACCATTATAATCACTGGCCACTTATTTTTGTATTAAATAAACAAAGAGGCTTTTTTTAGGGAAATTGCCAAATTCCGTGTGGTGACAGGAACACTTTCATCAGGTAGCATTACCACACCTCTTGGTGATTATTTTCCTATAACAGCATGTCCTTGAGTTCAATGTTATTTTTCAAAATTCTATTTAAATATGTATGTGTATAGAGTATTGTATTTCCAATTCGTGGCTCGGTTGTTCAGGCTTGTTTTTATACTCCCTCCTACTAACGACGCAAAGAATGAAGTGCACTACAAGTAATCTACACTGACCACTATATACTTATATACTTTCAGCATGTGGACTGCTCTTTCTCTGCTCTCTCTCTCTCTCTCTCTCTTTTCATCTCTATTCTTCCTCTGTTTCAAAGATCCACAGAGCATCAAACACTTCATGTGACTTAGAGTTACAAATGGATAACCAGCGCCCCCTATATGCAGCTTGGTGCTATTCAGCTTCCTGCAGCAGGCATGCACTTTTCCATGTCACTCATTTCCTCTCAAAAACCATGATGATGGTTCCAGTAAAAACTCCAGTAGAACAATCTATTTAAATTTTTGTCCTTTAACCTGCTGTCTGATTGTTATGACCTATGACATGATTCAGAAACTCAGAAATCACACAAAAAGCCAGTACATTTGACTTTATAAAGCGTACAGCATGTACAGTAGATGTACAGTGTCCGCTTGGTGACATGGTGTCAGTGTTTGTGTGAAAAAAAAAAAAAAAACAGCTTAGTTTGCTTTCTTCATATTGCTCTTGGCATCACTGCTGGTTCTCGAACACAAGCAGCTGTGTATAAGCAATTATTTTGGAACAGCAACCAATTACTGAAAGATTTCCCGCACCACTTTCCATCCTGATGGCATTCAATTAAACTCCAACTTCCAGTGCCGGAGTTAATCGTATTAGCTGAACTCCAGAGTCGAGTAGACACTGAAACTGAGTAAACAGCATTTAACCATCTTCTGCAAGATTCAGTAGAGACATTTTATTTGAGCAAATTGAGTTATAAACAAGAGCTATCTGTAGCTGTATTGTGTGATGTCATTGCATGCCAGTAATGTACTTCAGATGCTTTTTCTGTTTGGCAGTTCACCGAAAACTTGGTTCGGCTTGCTCGGTCAGTAGAACAGTATTATGGTTATTTATACAGCTGAGAAAAACTTATTTTACTAATGATTGTATTATTATTATTAATAGTGTTTAATATGTACGCATTTAATACTGGGTTTAAATAGCAAAAAAAAAAAAAGTGAAATTCCAAGTGAAAGTCTTCACTCGAGATATCGCACAAAAAAATCTAAATCAGAATCTTGCATGAATAAGATATGGATTTTTTTTAGGCAAACTATGCCCTGCACTAGCACATACCTCGAAACTATCTGAATAACATTTGATTCAACAACTTTGTTAGAGCTACAGGCATTCATGCCCACGCATACAGTGCCGATCTTCAATATGTGTGTAGCTCAAATCACTATATGAATACATTTCTGTGAATAAAAAAAAAGGTTTTGTTTGTATATAATCTTTTGGTCAGATCTTGCTCTCATGAATGAAATCAACACGTTGAGTAAAAGTGGCCTTATAAGCAGTTATGCACCAGATTATGTCACTTATGGCACTTTTTTTCGACTAATATAGCTCTTTTCCCCTTGAGGTGGGTGTGGCTATATGCATAACAACGCTATAGTTTACCATATACTGTACGTACACAGTGTATGTGGAAGACACAAAAATGACTGTAATGCACCTACAAAGCAGCCAAATCCTTACAAAACACAAACGAATGCACGACACAGCATGGCTTGCTCCGAAAAAAAAAAAAACAGGCATCATAAAAACTGGACCTTCAAAAGATGAATGTCCAAAACCGTGATGATGATAAAAAAGAAAGTGACGCACCACTATGAGATCAAACACGACTGGTTAGAGCAAACATATTAACAGCATCTTTCTAAGATAATGTGGAGTATCTGCTGTAAAAACAAAATATTAGACAGAGTGCATCAAAACAAGTCAAACCAGGACTTTTCTTGCCGCATCCTCTGTACAGTCCTGACTCCAAGCCATTTCCACATGTTTGGGCTATTAAAGGAGTTCCTGGGAGGCCAGCGTTTCAGACATGAAGCAGACAATCCGATCATGGCTCTGACAAACTGGAAAAGCTTTCTACCCTAGTGGTATCCAAGCACCAGGGAGACGCTGGGATAAGTGCATTAGTGTAGCAGGAGATTATATAGAGAAATGTATGTAGTTTTTACTCTGGTTGTAGTGCAAAAATACCCCCTTTAAAATTTCTTCCCATTCAGACTTAAGCATTCAATTATGATGATTATTTAAAGAGATTATTACACCATTATATTGAATTTTTTAAACCTGTAACCGTATATCTTCTTGTATCTCTCCAGCACCCAACGTTGTTACCTTCTCGTTTGATGTTGGGAACGGGCCCGTGGAGCTGAATGTTTATTCGCCAACACCGCTAAATGATGATCAGTGGCATCAGGTCAGTGCCGAGAGAAACGTCAAGGAGGCCGTGCTTCAGCTGGATCAGCACTACAGACATGTCCGAGCTGCACCTGCACAGGGACACACACGCCTGGAGCTCTACAGCCAGCTGTATGTGGGTAAGAAGCTCTCGCTCTCTCTCTCTCTCTCCCTCTCTCTTTCTCTCTCTCTCTCACACTCACTCACACACACACGCACACACACATTATACAGTACACAGCCCGAATTACGAAAAAGTTAGGACGTTTCTTAAATTTGAATAAAATGAAAACGGAATGACTTTCAAATCATATGAGTCAATATATGACTCAAAATAGATGTAGAGAACATAACAAATGGCTGAAAAAACAAGACATTTTGAAAAGATTCAGCTGGGAGGAGATCTACTATCAGGTCTATAACATGATTAGCTATAAAAGAGATGTCTTAGAGAGGCAGAGTCTCTCAGAAGTAAAGATGGGTAGAGGGTCTCCAATTTATGAAAGAAGCATAAAAAGATTGTGGAACACTTTAAAAACAATGTTCCACAATGTCAAATTGCAAAGACTTTGCAAATCGAATCATCTACGGTGCATAACATCAAAAGATTCAGAAAAACTGGAGAAATCTCTGTGCGTAAGGGACAAGACCTTTGGTGAGCATGATTGTGCCATTGACATATTAAGTGGGCCCAGGAATACTTGCAGAAACCACTGTCAGTAAACACAATCTGCCATGCCATCTGCACCAACTAAAGCTGTATCATGCAAAAAGGAAGCCATATGTGAACATGTTCCAGAAGCCTACTGTACGTCGTGTCCTGTGGGTCAAGGCTCATTTAAAATTGACAAAGTTTCAAAGTGGAAAAGTGTCCTAAAGTCCAAATTGGACATCCTTGTTGGAAATCACAGACCTCCAGGCTAAAGTGTCCTCGTGTCCTCCAGGCTAAAGTGGAGGGAAACCTTCCAGCGTTTTATCAGCGTTCAGTCGTAAAGCCAGCATCTCTGGTGGGATGGGGGTGCATGGGGTGCATACAGTATGGGCAGCTTGCATGTTTTGGAAGACACTACAGTATGAATGCAGGAATGTATATAAAGTAGTTAGTCAATGGGAATGTCTATTACCGCCGTGCTCTCTGTCGCGGCAAGGTGACATTTTCATTAGACGTGGTTTTTAAATATGATTTGAGCTTAAGTCATAAAAAATGATCATACAATCATATGTTGTATCGAAGAAACACTAGTGTTGGTAATTTTCACATCAGAGTACTTTATACAACAAACATGAAAAATCAGTACCAGATCTGATGACATTTACTGTATAATAATGAGTGAAAAAAACATGGTTAAATGTTATTTAGACAGACGAGTTCACTAGCTAACAATTTCATTTGTACAAAGAATTAACTGCTATATACCCTCTATTTGTATCAGTTTATTGTTAAATTTACATTTAAAGACATCAAACTTTACATATAGAAAAAAACTGGAAAAAAAGCCTTTTAGAATAGAACATTAGAATAACTTAAAAAATACACTCTAAAAGTGATGGGTTGTTTCTGTAAACACCTGGTTACTATATCAGGTAAGAATGGGACCAAATTCCGACACTCCAAAACTCGAGAAACGCATAACCTCAATGCCCAGACATCTTCAAACTCTTTGGAAAGGAAGAGGAGACGCTACACCATGGTAATCACGCGCCAGTGAGACCTGTAACATGCATCAAAATTGACATGAGCTCATTCTGTGCATAAAATTTTGAGTAAAGTTTCTCCTTTTAAACATTCATGTTCTCTATGTATATTGTGAATAAAATATTAGCTCATATGATTTGAAAGTCTTTTAGTTTTCATTCTATTTACATTTTTAAAAAGTCCCTACATTTCCGGAATTCGGGTTATACATATCCACGTTTGACAGAAATCTTGCTTCCTTCATTTAAATGCTACTCTAGCTAACTGAAGCAGTCATAACCAAGAAAAAGGGGCTAAAAATAATCAATTGAAAATAGTTTCAACGTCCCATTATGGCCGCAAATGTATGACCACCGGTTCGCACAAGGTAATTATCCTTGAAAATTAATGGCTTTTACTTTTCCTTGTGCTGTTTTGTTCCTCGGCTCATTCAGCACACAAAGGAAGTGCAGTATCCTTTCTTGTCGCTCGAAATTTACTGCTGTAAATCCCTAATAAAAATGGTATGTGTGTTTTGTAGACTTTTTTTTTTCTAATCACTCCTTTAGAGTTTCACTGATTATGATGAATTAAATAAGTAACTGTTCAATGTTTACAGCTAGTACCATAAAACACAGTAAGATGTCCAAGTCTGATTAGCTCCTGTATCACTGGCTCATCAATACGCAAATGAGTCTTCTAGCATTTTGCTCTTTAAGCACCTGAAAATGTATGAAAAGTATTGAATCGGCAGGAAGCGAATATTTTTATTTAAAAATGCTGCACCCCCTGTGCACTGGGCTCCAGGAAAGAAAGTCATGCAAAAGTTGCTGAGATGTGATGTAATCCTAGATGGGTTTTGAACTTTATGTGGTTTGATGAATGTGCCGCATTTACTGTATATGTAGTTAGTCATCAATAAAGCAGCTCATTTTGTTTTCTGCATTCATTCTGCTAGTGACCTGTGAAACATGTAAAAAAGTTAATTTCTTTTGCACTCAAATTAAAATTGAAAATGTTTGCTTGTACATCAGCATCCTTGTGTCTCTGATCGTTAAACGTTTATTCTTTATTATACCACAGCACTATTGTATTCTCAAATCTAATTGGACAAAAGGTGTTGAGGGTGAATTCAAATCGGTGCTTATTCTGGCACCATTTTAACACCAACAGTTCATTCAAGACTTCATGGTGCCACGATGGCTTGGTTAGCACTGTTGCCTTGCACCTCCATGGTCGGGATTTGATTTCCACCTCGGGTCTGTGTGCATGGAGTTTGCATGTTTTCCTCATGCTTGGAGGGTTTCCTTTGGGTACTCTGGTTTTCTCCTGCAGTCCAAAGACATGGAGGTTAGGCTAATTAGTGTTCCCAAATTGCTTGTGAATGGCCATACGGCATTGAGCCTGCAACTCGACACCTTTAAGAAACAACGGATATATCTCCAAGGAGGGGAGGACTTGTAATGAAACTTCTAAAGGCGTAAAACCAATTGACATTTACAGTGATGAGACTCTGAGCCACAGTAAAATATTAAAATGGTGCAAAAGTTATGAAGAAGAATGACATGAATTACAATATACCAGCCGCGGTGGCTCAGAGCTCACTGCTGTCGTCCTTGTGAATATTCAGCACCTGATCCTTGAAAAACACGGTGGATAGCTTGTCACCAACTTGCAAAAGAGATGCACCTGTCTGTAGGAACTGCACACACAATGATTCACAAACACCTCGCTTTGGACCTTGCCTTGTACACTGGTGCACATTTATGTTAGAACAGGAAGGGCAGAAGCATTAAGAAGAGTTTCACCAGTCCCAACATGAAGCCCTGGAGGAGTTTGATATGAAAGAACTTGACTGGTCTGCACAGAATTCT
Organism: Clarias macrocephalus; assembly: GCA_011419295.1. NCBI lineage: Eukaryota > Metazoa > Chordata > Actinopteri > Siluriformes > Clariidae > Clarias > Clarias macrocephalus. The sequence goes on from JAAGKR010011624.1 coordinate 14,796, forward strand.
GACCTCAACCCGATAGAACACCTTTGGGATGAATTAGAGCAGAGACGGCGAGTCAGGTCTTCTCATCCAAAATCAGTGACATAATGGTCAACAATTCCCATAAACACACTCCTAAACCTTGGGAAAAGCCCCCCAGAAGTGTTGAAGCTGCAAAGGGTGGGCCAGGATCATATTGAATCCTATGAACTAAGAATTGGATGTTACTCAAGTTCATCTGCATGTGCAGGCAGCTCAGTGAATATTTTTGTCCATATACTGTCACATAAAAGTAAATTTTTCCTTTGGCTAAATAAAGAAAAAAATAATAAACTGATAACAGGATAAAAGTACAATACAATACGTCAAACCACCATGCTGGTCAAATTGCTGTGGTGTAAGAAGAATTAAACACTTTAAGATGTGATGGTTTAGAGAAATAATAATAAAAAATTTTTAAAAAACTCTGTAGTGGTAACATGAACTTTGCTTCCTCGTTTCATCATATCACACCATCACTGATTATTTTCCCAGAACACCTCACACCAAGGGTATACTTGTCTCTTATTTATATTTCTGTGGTGCTTTTTATTTTTCTGTTCTTTTTCTGCATGTTTTTTTTGTTTGTTTGTTTGTTTGTTTCTTGCCTGCTGACGGCTCTCTGCAGGAAAACTATCATCCTGGGCTTGTCAGGACAGTAGGTAACATTTCTGTACAATTCTGGCACAAACAGATGAATCATATGAGACCCTGATAGGACGAGGCTTGAAAGCGGTTTTCAGGATGTGAGTTTATACTGTATATTAAGGCAGCAGTGATAAGAAGGCAAGTGGATGATTGACATCAAATGAAAGAGACATAAAAAAATAAAAAAAAACGAAAGGTGAGAGTTCCCATCTCCTGGTATTCTTTAGCACTTTTTTAGAAGTACAACATTAAAGGATTTTAAAATTGTCCAAGTGTTGGTTATAGTGATGCGTCATTTGAAATGATCTTTTCTTAGTATTTTGTATCATTAGTATCATTGTTCAGGAAAGTCATTGTCGTTATGTCTGATAACAAACTTCATTGAAGCAAAAAAAAAAAATATATATATATATATATATAAAATTGTAAATAGGTTGCTGAGGAAACAGCTTTTAATAGCTACTATGACATAAGTGATGACTTGGTTTTTCCCTTTCATGACATTCCATAACCTTTAATGTAATCAGAAATGAATGAAAAATTAAAAACTGACAAGGAGTCTGTTGATAGATTTTAAAAAAATCTGGCTATTGTGTATTGCTGTGAGGTAAGAGGAATAAAACACTCCAGGACATAGGCTGTTGCAACAAATGAACCAAATGTCTATGCATTCCGCAAAAAAAAATCACTGACATGCCCATACAGTACAAGCACACTGTGGAATTATTCTACTGTTATGTCATCTGAGAAATTAGTGTAGTGGTGGATTTGTTGTATGTTTTTCTTTCCTTCTGTATTGTGGCCCTGGAGTACAAAACACAACATTTCCCAAAACATAATGACAATCCCTGAAATATATACATATATCCTGAAATACAAACACATAGTCCTTGGGAAATGTCATCGGTATGTTTTGAGAAATGTTTTGGAAATGTCATTGTGCTTTGGAAAAATGTAATGTTTTGGGCAACATTTGTTTGTTTTAGAAAATGTGTTTTAATAAACAATTTAGTGTTTTGGGAAATGTCATGTTTTGGGTAACAGTTTGATGTTTTAGGAAAAGTCATTGTTTTTTAGGAAATGGTTTTGTGTTTTAGGAAATGTCATTGTGTCATGTTTTGAGAAACAATTTGATGTTTTAGGAAATGTGTTTTAGGAAAAAAAAAATTGGGAAACGTTGTTTTTTAGGAAACGTTTTTGATGTTTTGGTGTTTTATGAAATGTGTTTTGGATCATGTTTTTGTGTGATTGTGTTTTGGCAAATGTCATTATGTTTTGGGAAATATTGTCGTGTTTTGGGAAACGTTTTGGTGCTTTAGGAAATGTGTTTTGGTGTTTTAGGAAATGTTGTGTTTTGGGAGATGTTGTTGTATTTCTGTATAATAGGCTGGTAATTTTCAAAGTTAAAGTTCATTGCTTATGAACTACAGAAAACTGTGTTGAAGACAAAGTTGTTAAAGTATCCAGGATTCATGAAATAAAAACATTTGAGCATTATTTTAAGATTTTCTCATCTTTAGAAATGATCCATTTTATTGATCATGCAAGCTTCTTTAATGTTCAAAAGCAATCGAATGACAAGAACAATCGAATTATAGTTTTAGATTAAAACATCTCTTTCTCGTGTTGATACTACAGGTGCCGCAGGAGGACAGAGGGGCTTCCTCGGATGCATCAGATCACTGAAGATGAACGGTGTGACCCTTGACCTGGAAGAAAGAGCAAAGGTCACTCCCGGTGTTAAACCAGGGTGTTCGGGTCACTGCACCAGTTTCGGGATGTACTGTCGCAACGGAGGAAAGTGTGTGGAGAAATACAACGGCTACTCGTGTGACTGCAGCAACACGGCTTATGACGGACCCTTCTGCACGAAAGGCAAGAATTCTGCAATTAGTCTCATTTTATTAGGATATTATAAGTACTCTTTTCAGCACTAATGAACTTTCATATCTGCTTCACCTGAAGGAAAGGCTGTCTATAGCTATTAAAGCATAATTTATAAAGGCAAGATATGCCACAACATTTAATGTAACTACTGGTAGATAAAACATGATTTGTCTGTCATTTTTTAAACCAGCTCATTGTTGACAAATATATAATCAGCCAAAACATGTTATAATATATACAGTATAATACAGAAAATGTGTGTGTCAAAGAAGCTAATTCTGAAGTTTATGCAGCATGGAAGTGACCAATCTTTCTTCCCTAAAAATTTCAAGTTACTAACTTCAACTGTTTTGGAGAGATGATTTTATATGATGCCATATTTTAGCGTTATACTGTCTCGCTTCAAACAATCATTTAAAAAGAAAATTATTTATATTTATTTGAGTAATGAGGCTAAAATTGGTGTAAGCATCTACGCTTCTATAAGCATATGTAAAAATTGTTGCATAAATTACAGCATTTCATTAAAGGAAGGATTTTTTCCGTAACAAAAAACGGAAAAAAAAATGTATAGGTTTAAGCCTCTACGCATCTATAAGTATATGTAAAATTTGTGGCTTAAATTAAAGCATTTAATTTAAGCAAGGAAAAAATCTGTAATGTCTTTAACCAATGTTTGTATTTAATTTTTTTTTCACTTTTCTTGTGAAATCTAAATTGGCTAAGTTTCATCCGAATGACAAGACCACTGAAAAAAGAATAGAATAATATTATTAAAAAAAAAATTACAGACACTCCATAAAAGGACAGGAAATTGTATTTAGTAAATGTTTTTTCTTTTTATCTGATAAAAATGTGTAGGCATATTTGCAAAAAAAAAAAAACAATGGTGTTATACAGGATGATCCTGTCTGAAAATGAACCTTTTCACCAACGTCAGACACTTTAGCACCAATACTGTGTTTTGGTTGAATATAAGTGGAATAAATGACATCAGGCCATCTCATGCCACCCTCTCATTACAGTATGTCCATTTACAGAACATGAACCTAATATTCCAGTAATAATGGGATTAATATCCCAATTGGAATTAAAATGCATCATATAAACACCTCAGTCGGAACAGTCTGACCCGGAATGAGAGGTGGTGTAAACTTTTGATGATCTGTTTAGAAGGTAAATATCAAGTGTAAACACTTGATTAGATCATTTCTCTCTTGCCAGAAAAAATATATTCTTCCTGCACGTTTTTGCCTCGTGTGGAAAGGAAAATTGGGGTCAGAGAGAATAAACAGTTCTAAGACATTAGTTTATATTATTTTTCCTTTATTTGTCCAGTTCTGGATGGCAAAAGAGAGGTAACTTACTGGATGCCAGAACCACTTTCAGCACAAAAACACATCTGTTAATCTTATGTCATCTTAAACAACACTTTGGACGCTTAGTAATTGTCTCTAAATCATTAAGAATTGCATCTCAACCACCTGTCTTATGTTCA
>JAAGKR010011625.1:0-18840 GCA_011419295.1 Clarias macrocephalus
TACTGTAGCCCCGGATAAAGCGACGATAGAAGTTCGCAAACCCCAGAAACCGTTGAAGCTGTTTGAGAGTCTTGGGTAGGGGCCAATGACGTACAACCTCAAGCTTCTGTGGGTCCATGGCCACACCCTGGGACGAGATGACAAAGCCCAGGAACGTGGTGGAGCGCTTGTGAAAAGCGCACTTTTCCAACTTGCAGTACAGTCGGTGGGCGAGCAATCTCTTAAGGACGGCCCTGACGTGTCGGATGTGTTCTTCGGGGGTGCGTGAGTAGATGAGTATATCGTCTAGGTAGACGAATACCCATTTTCCCAACATGTCCCGGAGAACATCATTCATAAACTGCTGGAAAGCTGCGGGGGCGTCACAGAGTCCAAAGGGGATAACAAGGCTTTCGTAATGCCCATTAGGGGTGATGAAGGCTGTCTTCCACTCATCGCCCTCTCTGATAGAGGGCACCAAGTTGTAGGCGCTCCGGAGGTCCAACTTTGTAAAAATGGTGGCACCAGAGAGGGCGTCCAGGGCTGAGTTGGTAAGAGGCAGCGGGTGTCGGTTTTTTATGGTGACGTTATTCAGCCCCCGATAGTCAACACAAGGACGTAATTCGCCCGAACTCTTCTTTACGAAGAAAAACCCCGCGGCGGCGGGCAAGGAAGAGGGTCGGATGGTACCCTGACGGAGAGCGGAGGACACATACTCCTCCATTGCCCGCGTCTTGGTGGAAGAGAGAGAGTATAGACGGCCACGGGGTGGAGTGGAACCTGGCTGGATCTCAATAGCCAGGTCGTAGGGGCGATGTGGAGGGAGATGGTTGGCACGTCTCTTACAAAAGACCTCAGCCAGGTCTCGATATGCAGGAGGGATGGCATTGGTGTCAACATCGGGGGCCTCGGACTCCCTAGAGCACGTCCCAGCCGGCGATTGTAGGCAGAGTTCGAGGCAGGTCGGGCCCCATTGCAGAATCCGGTTTTGAGACCAGGAAATGAGAGGGTCATGCTGTAATAACCAGGGATATCCTAAGATGATGGGTGGCGAGGAAATGGAGGTGAGGTGAAAGCGAATTTCTTCTTGGTGATGGTCAATGGTGAGGGTGATGGGCCGAGTCTGGGTGGTGATAGGGCTGGAGGAAGGGGGCCAAACGTCGACAGACGTCACTCGGACTGGCTGGGATAACGCCTCAGTCTCCACCCCCAATCTCTTGGCATAGGAGGAGTCAATAAAGTTTCCGGCAGCCCCGGAGTCGATGAACGCGGAACTTTGGACTCGTCTGTGGCCAAATTGGAGGTGCACCTGAACCATGAAACGCGAGATGCTGGGTGTGGTGGCGGCGAGATGGAGGTGACCCAGTGAGCTGCCCCGCTGACTCACCGGGCCTGATCGTTTCCCGGGCGTGAAGGGCATATAGCTCTATGGTGTGCCGCTGACCCACAATAGGCGCAGAGTCCCTCCCTGAAACGTCATTCTCGCTCTGCAGGGTTCAAGGAGGCGCGTCCTAGTTGCATGGGCTCCCCGGCTCCCGTCAACCACGGCGGGAGGTGGAGACCCGGCAGACGCCCTAGTGGTGGTGGTGAAGGCTGATGATCGGGGCGTGGAATGTGAAAAAAGGGGCGTGATGGGCGGCAGGGTTCGGGGGGCTGGCTTCGGGCGAGCGAGCAGGCGCTGGTCAATCCTGAGGGCGAGCTGGACCAACCCCTCCAGTGTAGCCGGAAGCTCTCGCCCGGCGAGCTCGTCCTTGATGCGAGAAGCCAGTCCTTCGTAGTAAGCCGTCCGGAGGTCTGCACGGCGAGGGTACGGAAATCCGCGGTGTAGCGGCTCACGGACGACCCACCCTGCCGCAGATGGTACAGTTTGCTGTCGGTCTCCACCTCAGCAGCAGGATGTTCAAAGGTCAGTTTGAGTTGGCGGGTGAATTCTCCGTAAGAATAGGCTGTGTCGGAATCTGACCTGAGAACCGCCGTGGCCCACTCAGCTGCCTGCCCGGATAGCAATGAGATGAGAAGTGCAACACGTGAAGCGATAGCGAAGGCATGAATGAACTCAATGACTGAGCGATGTGAAGCGCCATCTTGTTTCCTTTTATGCTTTCTGAAAGCGCGACCATCTTACTTCCGGGTCCTCGTGCCGGTCGCGGTGCGAGTGTGCGTGACAATGTACCAGATTCTACCAGGGTTCCCTTCCTTTTCACTAGCAGGAACCTTTTCAGCATGTCCTTTTGTTAACATGTCCTCCATGAAACTACAATAGTCCTTGTGGAAATCCAAATTTCTTTTGAATTTTCTTTTCAGACATTGTGCACACAAGGAAGCAACACCATAGTTGTTGGGAAACTTTACATCCTTTTTCTTCAATGGAAGGTCAATGCAGTAATGTCCATCAACAAGCTCTATGGACTGTGATACCGACTCCATAAACTGGCTGTCCTGTATAAACATTTAAAATTTTTCAGCTTGCTTACACTTGGGAAAATCATAGCTCATTTGCTGTTAAATTAGGTTCTCCAGACTTACTACTGAAATCCTGTTTGCCATCACCTGGGGTCACCCTGCGTTTCTGTTATTTTGGATGTTCACTCTCTCTAACGGTCCATTTACAATCCAGCCCAGGATGGTCTTAACAGCGTAAGGTCCATCTCCTCTGCTGTTGATAACTTTACATGGCTCTAGAACCTTGGGTACATTTGTTCCTATCAGCAAGCCAATACCTGCATCGATCTGAGGAAGATGCACCTCCTCAAGATACCTCCATCTTTTAATATCCTTCTATTATGGAATGTTTTCTCTTTTAACTGGAATTTCCCTTTGTGAGAATACCTGAGGAAAATCTACAAAATTGTTCTCATGCAGTCCACTTATTTCTAGTTCAGTGGAAACATGTGTACTAACAGACCTTTCCTGTCCCATAGTACGCAGCAGGATGTTTGTTTTCCTACCAGTTATCCTTAGTTCCTTCATTAGCTGTTCTGTGCAAAATGTTGCAGAACTTCCTGGATCTAAGAAGGCATAGGTCGTAACCTCACAATTGCCCCTTTTGGACTTAACTCTAACTTGTACGATGGCCAAAGAGCACACTAAATGACCAGCCCCGGTACAGCCAGAAGTTTCACTGGTTAGAGTACATGGCTCAGTGACGACCATCTAGCTTTCTCCATCTTGGGCTCTGGGAAGTGCTGGCTTTCTTTCTGGGATTATGAAGGATTGTTGGATGGTTTAATGAGCAGTTCAACCTTTACTCATGTGACCTGGTAACAAGCAACCATAGTACAACCCTTTGTATTTCAAAAAGTCAAGTTTTTCTTTGTGTGGCTTATGTTTCAGAACATTGCATACGTCCAATACATGGCTTTTATTACAGTATAAACAGAGGGTTCCACTGCTTGCTTTTGCTCCATCACCTTTCTTTGCTATTTGGGGTTTGAGTTCTGGAACAGGTGTCACACTTGTTGCACATTTGGTTCTCCTGTCTTTCATTTGTAAGTTACTTTTGTTTTATTTGCACTGTCTTTCGCTATTTTGTTATCCTGAATGTTACCAAACAGTGGATGTGAAACAATCTTTTCCTGTTTGTCCACAAAAGAAGCTTGCTCTCTTGCCAGTCCTTTCTTGAAGCTCACAGGCAGCTGCCCTCCACCTTTGGACTGTCCATCCCTTCCACATATTCCACACTGTCTACAGTGTTGCAGCAACCAGTAAGGAAAAGAGCAAAATCTGTTAAGGATTCGTCATCCTCTGGCTTCAAAGCAGGCCAGTTCAACGCCTTTTCTGTATAGGCGGTGGCAATGGTGTACTCATTGCTGAAATGTTGGTAGAGTAGTCTCTTTGCAGCCCCTTTCAGAAGGCATGTGTTGACAACTGCATACTAGTACCTTTGGTTGCCCCAGCGTGAATTGCTCCAAAAAGTACAATCTGTCCTTATTATTTCTTGTCTTATTCTCTACTCCATGTTCAAAGGCTTGCATGAAGAATGTAAATTCAAGCGGGTCTCTGTTAAAAACTGGAATATCCATAGGTGGGAGAGTGGACATAGACTGCTGTTTTATGAAAATCTCTGCAATGTCATTTTGACGTGGCATGATATGACACAAACTTTCTGTATCTACATGTGCAGGAATGCTGACACCTGCCCTTGGTGGCTGTGATTTAGCAAAACACTGTTGCCCAGTGCTGACTGTTGGATCTACATCAGCATCATGTACTAACTCTCTACAGTATGTGCTTGGCCGTACCAAGTTGTCAGATGTAGCTTTAAGATTTTCTGCAGCCTTTGGTACGCCACCAGAAGCACCAGAAACACTACTAGCTGGTTCGTACATGACACACCTGAGGCCACGTGACTACCAATTTTTTCCAGAAAAAGAGGAAGTTGTGAAGAAGAAATTACCATTGAGACGCTGTCCATACATTCCACCTCTGCATTACATTGCTCAGCCTCTTTGGATTGGATTTTAACTCTTTTAATCCAATCTTTGACCTTGTCTACAAAGTGCCTAAACGCTTGAGACTTAGGTTCAAACCAGTATAACTGATCTAAATACGCCTCATCTTCAGACATAAGCTCTTTGGTTGCATCATTAATATCTTGAAATGCAAGAAAGGATCGTGCAAACTCACCCTCAATGCATTCTTACTCAGTGTCAACATTACCAGCGTCTATAAGCAAGTTTTCACTTTCTCTTATTTGCCTTGTTAAATGTCCCAGCTTGGCTTTTCTAGTTCCTATCAGCTGGTTAAGCCGCTCCTCTTGCGCTTTAACAGTCATATTCGGCACTCTTTTGGAGGCCGCGTTCGCGTCCTCTTTTTACATATGACTCATATTCAAGTTCAATGCGTGCACCGTGTGTGATAAAATCGCCCTCCGAGCAGCCCGAGTCCTAACAGTGAGCGCGTAATCCTAATGCCGTCGGTGAATCTCAGGCGCAATAGTCCAATATAATCCAGGAAACATGCCTAATGATACGTGACTCACTCCTTGATATTCCGTTCGACAAATTGTTGGTCGTGTCGAACAAAAAAGGAGGAATTTTCTTACTAAATGTAGACGCAAAATCCGGAATTAACTGCAGGAAAATGGGTTCTTGCTCATCACAGTTGTTAAACAAATGCAATTTAATAAACAAAATGTCAAACTCCAGTTGGTTCCTGTATTCTATCATATCACACTTGTAAAACCCTAAACTCGTGTTTCCTGAAACATTTAAACACAAGTTTACCACACAAAAACAAGACGGTAAGAAAATTGTTTCTTCCTTGTTTCCTGCCTGCATCACCTCTCCCTCACATGACAAGTGCGTAGCAGATAAACATGGAACAGAAATTGGATACCAAAAACATTAGAAATAAAACTGAATATACACAAATACACACATTTACATATGGAAAAAATCTAAAGAAATTATACTTTAAGTTATTACATGCAAATTAACACACTACACAAACTGTTATAATACAAATTATTGACAGACTAAATTGGCTCCTACATCGGTCTTTCTATTGAATCTATTGCACTTCTATGGGAGTCACGTGACAAAAGAACGAACAACTCAGACTAGAAGAGTCATTGCAAGAAAAAATCGCTCATTTCTGTTTCCTGTACATAACCTACGGAGGTTTTGCGATGCTTTGGGCATGCGCGCCCAGTAGAAGATGAACGTACGCTAGAAGAAGTACACTTGCACGTACAAGGAATTTGCTTTATTGACAGATCTTCCAGAACAAAACAATGACAAGACAAAACAGCATGACAATAAAAAATAAAAACAAAAAGAAGTAGGATTTTTTTTTTTGAAGAAAAAAGTTAACATCAAATAAAGTAGGGTGTGAGATACTTTCAAATGAGTTACATAAATATGTGTGGTACTGCACACAATATTGCACATATATTTATTACACAGTGAGAAGAATGTTTAGCATACACATTTAGAAAGCCTCAGAAAGTCTGTTCTAGTAACTTAATTAACATAGTTACCACAAACTCGGATCACACTGAATGCGCAGCCGCACCTCTGATCTGAAGCTCGGACTGTTAAATATTAGATCTCTCGCATTTAAAGCAGTTATTGTTAATGAAACTATCACAGATCAGGAGTTTGATCTATTATGTTTAACAGAAACCTGGATTAAACAGGACGAGTATGTAGCTCTAAATGAAGCGAGTCCTCCTGGATACAGCTACATACACCAGCCTCGGCTACCTGCTAGAGGAGGAGGAGTCACAGTTATTTACAATGATAATCTGACAATCGTACAAAAACACAGAATTTGCAGATTTCCCCTCAAACCTTGTCGTCTCTGTAGACAAAGTGTTAATTGCTGGAGACTTTAATATTCATTTTGAGAATCCAGAAGACCCTCTGAGAACCTCATTTATTCAGTAGGAGTAAATCAATGTGTAGTAGGACCCACTCATAAAGCAGGTCACACTTTAGATTTAATATTATCCTTCGGATTAAGTATAAGAAATTTATTATCAATTCCACAGTCTAAAGTTATCTCAGATCACTATCTTGTCTCAATTAAAGTGTGTCATAGTAATAATGTATGCACAGCACAGGTGTAAATGTTTGAAACATGCTAAATGTGTATGCAGAACATGTCTGGTTGATGGTGTTTGCTAATGTCTCGAGTGTAAATATTTGATACACTACACGAACATGATCTATGGTATTCTTATTTCTTAATCTATAGGGTTTAATATGATGTTGGCCTGACCCCCTTTGCCGCTATAACAGCTTCAACTCTTCTGGGAAGGCTTTTCACAAGGTTTACGAGTGCGTTTATTGGAATTTTTGACCATTTGTAAGGTCAGACTCTGATATTGGACAAGAAGGCCTGGCTCGCATACCCTCTATTCTAATTCATCCCAAAGCTGTTTTATGGGATTGAGGTCAGGACTCTGTTCAGGCCAGACTCATCCATGTCTTCAAGTACACACTACAGTACATGGAATGAATATTACTTAAGACCAATTAGAATATTACTTTAGACCAATAAAAAAAAGAAAAGATTTTAACACAGTAATGGTGGACTACTGAAAAGTATAAACATGTACAGCACTCAGTACTTGTCGGGGCTCCCTTTGCATGAATTACTGCAGCAAAAGGTCATTGCTAAAGGAGCTGGCTGTTCACAGAGTGCTGTATCCAAGCACATTAATGGAAAGTTGAATAGAAGGAAAAAATGTGGTAAAAAAAAAAGGTGCACAAGCAACAGGGATAACCACAGCCTTGAAAGGATTGTGAAACAAAGCCCATTCAAGAATTTGGGGGAGATTCAACAGGAGTGGCCACCACGCATAGATGTATCCAGGACATGAGCTATAACTGTCACTTCATGCTTCCCTCTGCTGACCAGATTAATCGAGATGCTGATTTTATTTTCCAGCAGGACTTGGCACCTGCCCACACTGACAAAAGTACTAATCTCTGTTTCTGTTTGGTTGAAGTCTTCTGATTTATGGACTGTTTTATTTTTTGTCTTTCTGTAATAGAGTTGAATAAGTTAGTTCAATTTAAGATTTTTTTCCATGTAGCTTCCTTGAGATTTGTGCAATCATTGAGTACAGTAAAACCATGGATTGTGAGCATAACTCGTTCTGGAAGCGGGCTTGTATATCAAAACACTCGTATATCAAAGAGAATTTCCCCCATGAAAAATTATGGAAATTCCAGCGATTCGTTCAGCGATTCGAAGCTGAAAAAAAAAATTCATATAAAAATAATTAATATAAAATGTAAAGTAAAAATGAAACAAATTAACCTGCACTTTACCTTTTAAAAAGAACTGGTGTTCAACGCGAGCAGAATCAGGAGCAGGGGGGGGGGGCTACTGTGTAGGACGACTTTCACAGAGTCGCACACACACACACACACACACACACACACACACACACACACACACACACACACACCATCTCCCATGCTCAGTCTTAGTGCACGTGCGTCACTCAAGCACTAAGACCCATCAGGGGAGACGATTACCCACAATTCCACAGCGCAAGAGAGAGAAAAAACATTGGCTCAGTTGTGATCATGTGACGCTCTGCGTCAAAACAAGAAGCGCATGTGTGATACATGATACTCAGTACTCGTAAACCAAGACCTGTTCGTTTTTCAAGTCAAAATTTATTAAAAATCTTTGCTCGTCTTGCGGAACACTCGCAAACCGTGTTACTTGCAATCGAGGTTCCACTGTAGTAGCTTTTACATTTAGTTACAGCTATGAACTGGTAAGTCCAAAAAATATTGCAGTGATTATTGTTGCTGCCTCTGATTGGTGAAACAGTCATTCGGTAGATCCATCAGCTGCATTTGTAAAATAAACGGTTAGAAAAGTAACAAGTCGAGTGGAGCCGAATGTAGCGGAGTAAGAGTAGCGTTTTCTCACGGTCCGTGCAGGCAATAATCCAAAAACGTGAGACGTGAGCGAGATCCGTGAAACAAGGCGTGGGTCGAGATCTGAAAGTCAAGGCAGAAATAAACGCTGGAAAACTGGGCATGAGAGCACACAATAATCTGGCAAGGAGTGGTTGTTTGGTGGAGAGTATATATAGAGTGTAGTGAATGGAGATGAAGAACAGGTATGCTGAATGAGGCGGTGAATGAGGCGGCAAAACGGAAGCACAGAAATGGAATGTGGAATGGAGTCGCAAATCATCATTTGTTTTAACAGGTGGGCGTGACCTGGCGTGCTGTAACACGTTTCTTTTTCACAAATCTACTCAAGTAAAAGTAAAAAGTATGCTGCAGTAAAACTACTCATAGACGTAAATTTTTTTCAAAACGTTACTCAAGTAAATGTAACAGAGTAATTGTAATTCATTACAACCCACCTCTGCATTTTCTCATGTGTAACACTCGTGGCCAGAAAACAAACTCTGGGTGTGCATCAGGAAAAGTGGGTGTGCCACATTTATTGTCAGATTAATGTGCAAAAACTATATAATAAAACTATATGAGCTACATAGCCTTTGTAAGACTCTATTTTTATTTAAGTGCTCTCACAATGACGACAAAATTTTGTAAAATAATGAAATAAACAGGGTGCAATATTTTGGTTTTGGTGAACTTGAGCTCGAATTATTAAGATGGTCAGAGTCAGTCTCCTTGTTGTTTTTCCCGACGCATTAATAATCATTAGTCTACTTCTGCCGCTGCGCTCTGGAAAACTTTATATGTGTGGCTGAGCGATGATTAGACTACGTAGGAAGTTAAAGAGGAGGATCACAATGCTCAACATCACAGAGCCGAAAACCTCATTTAAATGAAATTAAAAGTAGTAAATAACAATAGCCCATGTTTAGAAAAGCATTTTTAATTAGATTATAAATAATAATCTATTTTATGTGTGCCAGCTGCCACTGTTCATATACGGCTCTTTATCAGAGTAAATCATTCAGTACCAAGCCTGTAAATCTCCATGTTAAGCAGGTACATCTGTATGAATAAACTGATATGATGAGCTATTGATCAGTGATTTATGTAAACGACTCAGTTCAGATGTAAGTAAATGCTCATTGCTGCGCGGTTTGGGGGAGGGACGTACTGATGACGTTTGGTCTGCTTTCTGTGTGTTTTGGTGTACGTGTGTGTGTGTGTGTGTGTGGGTGGGGGGGGGGGTGGGGTCACCTGAAGTGTCAATAGCTCTTGCATATTCATGAAAAGTCGTGGATTATTCAGTGAAACAGAGGCTCTGCTGAAAAAAGGCACTAAGCTTCTACAGATTCAAAAATTGAATTGTATTGTATTGTATTGCCTTGTATTGTTTTTAATCACTCTATACACTTTATGCTATTTTACAAATTAAATGGGTATTTTTAATAGAATCTTTTAATTTTAAATATTAAATTAAAATATTCTATAAAAAATACCAAAGAAAATTATTGTGTGTATAGCGTGATTAACAAAACAATACTCCATTCTTCTCAATTTCTTCCATTTAAGGGATTAAAAACAGTAACAATGTAAATTTTTGAATCTAGAATCTAGAAGATTTGAAATTTATACAAATTTAAGAAGAGGCCTGAAGCACTGCAGGTCTTCAGAAACGCCTCGGTCCCCAGAGGGTTTTAAAAATGATCCTCGTTCCAGGAGCTGACTTGAGTTAAAGTGCGGAGGGGGACATTTTATTTTCACAACCTGGCCTCACTGTTCTTGTGTGAGGGATCTGAATGTGAATAGCTGAGACATGTTCATACCTGGGGAGTAGGGGGAGGGGTGAATGATATGCATCTGAATGTTGTCTGACATTGTAAAACACACACAGTAACACTAAAACACCAACAACAACAGAGAACGAATAGGAATAAGAGGCCCTGATTTTACTACATAAATATTATTTAGTACAACAAAATTCCTGAAAAAAAAATCCTATGAAACATTTACACAAATGTGAGACAATTTATTTTTCAGTTATTCTAATGTTCTATTCTGAAAGTCTATTTTTCCAATTATTTCTATATTTAAAGTTTTATAATAAAAAATAAAAAGCATATACAAACAGATATAGAATATATAACAGTTCATTCTTTGTACAAATAAAATTGTCAGCTAGTGAACTTGATCGTCTGTCTTAACAACATTTAACCAATGTATTTTTTTTACTCTTTATTGTACAGTAAAATGTCAATAACTCTTTCTTATGACTTGAGCTCTAATTACAATTAAAAACTGCAGCAATTGCAACTGTTTTGCAAAATGTCCCCTGGCGGTCATTTTTCACTTTGAAATGTGACTGATTTATTTCCCAGGAACAGAATCTGTACAGCATCCTGCCAAAAATCAATACTTCTCTCTGGAGGTGTGTCTTGTGTCATTTCAGTGACCCATCTGTCCCACAATTCATGAAATCCATCTTTTAGAATATACTTTAATATATACTTCTGAGTGAGGTCTTTGATCAGAGTAATCAGTTTTTCATTGGACTGTATCCTTTTGTAAGTTTATTCACATTTAGTTTTGCACCTTTAATAAGGTCCTTATAAAGATGTGTGACTTTGGTTTCACACCTTGTTTTCCACTGAATTAAAATTTCCTTATCTCTGTCCTCTTCAAAGTAACTCTTCATTTATGTGTTAATTCTCTTTGATATCTTTCATGTAATATTTAAGGTTATTTTCATCAATTCTTTTTCAGTTTTTCTTCAGTGGCACTTGGCACTTCTTCATGACACATGGCTCTTCCAGGTCCAGGTAGATTTTCCAAACTCAGTCTCCGGTTTCCTGTACTGATATCTCCAGTGTGTTTTTGAAGCTAAACACAAAATTCTCATTGAGTATTGCATTCCACAGATCACTAACACGTGATTTAAACTGGGAGAGAGACATAGCAGTAGACTTATCAGCATATGTGAAAATGGCGTTCTTTAGGTCCTGGACATTTTGGCTGTAGCAGGGGTTTGGTGGTGCCATCGGTGGACTTCCCTCCCAGAGGTGTGCCATATCAAATATATCATCTCGTACTCTGAATCTAATAACATCATTGAAACACTCAGCATCACTATCTTCTTCTTTTGCAGCTAATTTAGTCATTTCGTCCAGTTTCTCCTGTAAACGTCTCCGTCTCTCCATGAGTTTACCTCTGGTGTCACTGACATTCTGATGGACAAACATGCATCTGGGATTCAGTTTGATCTTCATCCTCAGGAAGGCCTGAACAACAATCTGAAGGACATCCTGCATCTCAGCAGGATTCTCGCCAAAGATATTGATCAAGGTCAGATCTCCAAGACCAACAACAAATGTGGCGAGTTCATGGTCATGATGTCGAATGGATTTTCCTGCAAGCTCAAGGGCTTGAAGTACTTCAGTATCTACAATAAGAATGTAGTCAAACGTAAGCTGTACTTTCATCTCCTCTGAAACTCTGACCAACTGCATGAAGGCTCCTCTGGTGCACCTTCCAGCACTGACAGCAAACTGGAGTCCAAACATGGCATTGAGCATGGTGGATTTCCCAGAGCTCTGAATCCCTAGAACTGACAGCACAAACACTCTCTGGTCTCCTAGTATCTTCATAAGTTCATCTAGAACTGCTGAAACCCAGGTCAGAGGAACATGTGCAGCATCTCCATCCATCAGCTCCAGTGGATGACCAGATTTCATGAGTTCTGCAGCAAGCCTGGGAAGAGAGTTTGTGGTTTCATCTTTTGATCTTTTCTTGTGAGTTTCTACAGATATAAAAGACTCATATATCTGACCCATCTCTCTGAGGATGTCTTCTATACCAAATGTTGCATTCAGTTTTTCTGAAAGTTCCTTAAGTTTTGTTTGCTCCTTGTCTATTTTCTCTGATGTGGCATTCTTCTTAAGGTCTAAAACTGATGTCCACTTTTCATTGTATTTCTGATGAAGGTCCAAAAGATCATCTGATGTGTGTTTATCCAGGAGAATTCCAACCCACTTTAAGAAGAATAGTTTTTCATTTTCTCCCAGAAGATTCAGTGAGGAAATGAAATGTTCCATAAGACTTGAGAGTCTGTATCCATGCTGTTTCTCACGGATTTGCTTCATTTCTCTTTGTTTCTCACTCTTTTGCATTTCTAAGTTGTTCCCTTGAAGTCGATGGAGGTCTTTGTTCATCTCACACCAGTCATGCCATAACTTCCCCTGACAGGGCAGATGCTTTTCCTTTAGTTTGGAGACTTCAGTCACATCCTGAGAAAGCTGACTCATTACCTTTTCTGCAGCTTCTTTCCCTCTTTTACATTCAGGATCATCTTCATCTTTTCTCATCGTATGAGTTTTGGAAAAATCTTCAATTTTGAAGATTGAGTTTGGAAGACATTCTTTAATAGCCATTCTGAGGTTCTTGGCTACATCTGACTGGTTTCTGTCTTTAAGGCCAATTCTGTATTTCCCATTCTTGTTTTTAGTCACACCAGATTCATCCTCAGAAAAGAGACAAATCAAAGGCTTGGTTTCTCTGAAGAGGTTCTCTAGTATCTCTTTAGATTTAACTTTTTCAGGATCAGATAAAAGTACAACATTGACTGAGGACATTTCAGTCAGTATCTCCAGTTGCTCTTGATTATTTTCTGCATCACCATGGAGATTACAGAACGCTACACAGTCAGGGAAATAATCCATTTTCTTCCCAGATGGACAGTACCAAGCGATCTCCACCACTCCATCCATCAGGAGACGGTTCTTGGTGCTGCCTGGACAGTGTCTGTGGAAGAATGTGTGATGTTTCTCATTGATCAAGCTGTTCATCAGCTGGGACTTTGACGAGGAAGGAGAGCCGAACCTGAAGAAAGCCACCATTGGAGTTTCTGCTTCATAAACAGCCTGAGTTTTACTGATCTCCTTACCAGAGGAGTCAGTGGTCTTCCAGCTCTTTCGGATTTGGCGAAAGGTCCACAGAGGAAACTCGATCTCTCTGGTGAAGGGATTGGGCACCAGCAGGGGCAGAGCGTACTGACACTGAGCCAGTTTATTCACTATCAGCTGCTTTAGGAAATGATCAGAGCAGTGAAACACTGCCATCTGGATGTCCATGGGGTGAACAGAACCTGTATGGCTTTCACTATGAGAAGATGCTGCTTTGTTGGAGAAAAAATCTTCATACCCTGAATCATCATCTTCATACCCTGATTCAGTATCTTTTATGTCAGTAGATTCTTCTTCTTCAATAGTAAGATATCTTGCTCTATAGTTCATCGTCAGCAATCTTTGTAAAAACATTTCCACTACATCTTTCTCTCTACAAGACTCTTGATAGTTTAATGAAAGTGGAGTTATCTGGAGAACATCTGAATGTTTCATTTTTTGCTGATGTTTTACGAAAGGATAACGTTTAATAAACAGCTCCATGTTTGACTCTCTTCTTGTTTCACATTGTGAACCATTTTCTTCATTTTCTATATTCTGTTCCTGTAAAACATATAATAATACAACTATAATACAGCGTTTTAAAGAAATGTGCTTGTGTAAGTTTACTGAAATTGTGTGAATGAGAAACTTTATTATAAAAATAAAAGCATAATTGTCCAATCAAGGGACCAACTACTGGTCTCTGGACTTGTTTCCAGAGACTACATTCTGAATTTTGTATGTTCTTTGTCAGCATAAGGCAAAGAGCCAGTTGGACGAACACAGCAATATTATCTATTTAATTTAATTTGTGTATGCAATCAGTCGGTCTAAAGGCATCTAAAGCCTTGCTGACTTAGTGTGATTATGATTTGATCGTGTTTTCGAGAGTTACACAGTATGCTGTTAATTTTGGTTGTTGTAATCTGTGATGGACCTGCTTCATCTACTGCTCCATCATTAAAATAAAATAAATTTAAAAAACACTCATTCTATACAGGCGGGTGTTACCCAATAAAACAACAGTCTAGGTGATTATTTCTCTCTGAACATTAGTGTGGACAGAAAGTGGAGTGAAGCAGTGAGTCTGCGGCTCCGGTAAGTTGAATGTCATGAGCAGCTTTCACTTCAGGTCATGTGACAGAGACAGTGAACCCTGTTGTAAACTAATTCATCATAACGGTGTAAATTGTAATGTTAGAACACAACTGCATTAGCAACTGCTTACCAATTTTTTCTTTGCTTGTTCTGGCTCCTGCAGGTCAGCACTGTGGGCTGTGAAGAGAACACAAAGAGAAAAACATGAACATTAAAGTGGAAGCTGTGCTGTTGGAATTAAAACTCCATCTTGTCCCTGTAGTTCCATTCTTCTCAGTGCTGTTATCAGTACTTGTTAATGTTGCGGACAAACGCGCAGAGTTAGAGAAGTAGTGGGTGACTGTTGATTGAAACTGTTTAGTTTTACCATGGTTTCTGATGAATCTCAGCAGGAATCATTCAGACAATATTGTTAACTAATGTACAAATTAACCCTATCATAAAGATTATGACGACATCAGATTATGTCCCAGTCAGTCATCCCAACTGTGTCCTGAAAAATGGTGTCTGATCAGTCAGACCAGACCTTGACCTCCCTTCCTGTTTTCCTTTCTTTTTGTTTACATCATTGAATCAGGAAAAGGGCAGCTGTCATCCTACTTCCCAACTGAAGCATGGACAGTTCCATATCCTTCCATATACCTTAAATTGACATGGTCTAGTGTTGTGATTAAAATGAATTTAGGAATTTGAGAAATTTGAGAAAATTGCATTTTTGTATAGTAACTGTGAAAAGAACCTAAAATGCTCCATCATTTTTGATCATACACATAAGTATAGTACATCATTTGAATTGGTAAAGGGTCTACTTTTACCAAAGCACAAAACTTTGTGCTTTTGCGAAATAAACAAAATAAACAGGGTGCACTTTCAACCATCGCTAATATCTATATTATAATATCTGATATTTCTGAAACGCATCACTAAAATGAACTGAATATCCGCGAATACTGCACACACCGACAGAAATGTATCTAAGTGAGCAGTGCTGGAATAAAGAGAGTGTTTTAAAGGAGAACAAAGACTTGTGCACTCTAACCTAGAAAATCAAACGTAATACTTCATTACACTAAGGAAAGCTTGAAGAAACTCAATATAATATTACATATTCTCAGTTTATGTAATCCATATAAATCCAAGGAGAGATAGATTTCTGTCTCACTTCATTATCTGATAATGACCTCCCTTTTGAAAATCCAGCATAGGCCTGCATGATTTATATGCTGGGCCATCAGCAAGGTTTTGGTAGTTAAAATTGGTTACCATTTTAGCTCATTATCTTGTTTTTTAATAGCCAGTACTGAAAATAATGTGTGATGTAAATACATGGACCGTGTGGTGTTAACTTTAAATGCATTTACATACAAGAGACAAAAATAATCCATTTACCAAAAACATTTAAATACATTATTTTACATTTATTAAATATCTGTGGTTTGTCTAAAAACAACACAAACCTTTTATATAAATGCACTTTTAAAAAAAGTAATCAATAGAAAACCACTTAAAATTGAACGTACATTTTTTATGGTAACCATGAAAATAACTTAAAATGTTCCATCTTTTTTAATCATAAACATACACGTAATGCATTGATTTATGTCTTTATTTGTTAATGTACACTAACATATCAATAAAACATTGTGCTTTTGTAAAATAAAGAAAATAAACAGGGTGCGCTTTCTCAGTCCCCCCGAAAATCTTTTTGAAACGTGTCACTAAAATGAACTGAAATTAACACACACATATCCATATATCTATATATACTATATATACTTTAAAGCTTAAAGTGTCTACTTTTAAATGTAGCCAGCTTAATCAAAAATAAATGTTCTCAGTTTATGTAATCCATATGAATGTAAGGAGAGATTCAGTCTTTCTGCCACACTTCATACACTGATAATGACCTGAGACAGGACACGCCCACACACTGTTCACAGGGAAACAGTCAGGGTAATCTACATATAAGGACACGCCCCCAACACACACAGAAACACACACACACACACACACAGTAGATCCGATAATTTTCCTGCGCGTGTGGAAGATGTTAGGCACTGTACAGGTTTCTGAAGCTCTACAGAATGTTCTGGACAGTGGGAGGAGTTTAGATTTACCTCAGAACAACACTGAGACTCCAACAGAGAACGAAGGAGGAGAATCCAACAACCTTTTACCATGGGTAAGTTATTAAATCTTATATAATCCTTATTCTGATAATATAAAACCAATATTAATTTTTCCGTTTTGGAGAGCTTCATGTTATTGTAGCTATTTGGTTCAGTTTTTGGTTAGCTCATGACACTGCTATCTATAATGTTATTTAGCACAAACACTTTAGCTCCTGGTGCCTAAAATACTGCCTCATGTAGCTTACAGATGTTTGTGATATTAAGTTCAAGTTCAAGTAGGCTTTATTGTCACTTCATCCAAATACAGTTAGTACACAGTGAAACGAAACAATGTTCCTCCAGGACCAAGGTGCTACATACAACATAAATTTACAACATAGATTAACAGGAAGACTAAACTAGCTAAACTCTAGCGGAGACAAGACAGATTGTCCTGACAACATAAATTTAGAACATAAATTAACAAAAACTAACTAGTCAACTCAGAGAGTGCGACAAACATGACATAACATAACATAATACTCAGTGGTGAGGTGGTGGTGATTTGAGGTAGTGGAGAAACAGCAAATGTTCCTTACGTAGCAGCAAGAACTGAACAAGTTAGTGCAAAAAGTAATCCAGTAATGAATATTGTGCAAAAAGAGCATTTACAGGTTAGTGTGTACAATAGTTTGGTAAAACTTCGGTACCTTTTTCCAGATGGCAGGAGGGTAAAGAGTGAGTGAGAGGGGTGTGTCCGATCAGTCACAATGCTGGTGGCTTTGCGGATGCAGCATGTGGTGTAGATATCCTTGATAGAAGGGAGAGAGACCCCAATGATCTTCTCTGCTGTCCTCACTATTCGCTGTAGGGTCTTGCGGTCCGATGTGGCGCAATTCCCAAACCAGACAGTGATGCAACTGCTCAGGATGCTCTCGATAGTCCCTCTATAGAAGGTGGTCAGGATCGGTGGTAGAAGCTGGGCCTTCCTCAGCCTTCTCAGGAAGAAGAGACGCTGTTGGGCTTTCTTATGCAGGGAGCTGGTGTTGAGGGACCAGGTGAGGTCCTTCTCCAGGTGGACACCCAGGAATTTGGTGCTTTTGACGATCTCCACCGAGGAGCTGTTAATGCTCAGCGGAGAATGGTCACTTTGTGTCCTCCTAAAGTCAACAACCATCTGCTTTGTCTTGTCTACATTCAGAGACAGGATGTTGTCCTCACACCAGTCCGTTAGCCTCTGCACTTCCTCTCTGTATGCTGACTCGTCGTTCTTGCTAATGAGACCCACCATTGTCGTGTCATCAGCAAACTTAATGATGTGATTCGAACTGTGTGTCGCTACACAGTCGTGAGTCAGCAGTGTGAACAGCAGGGTGTAACACTCAGCTAAGATTATCTTACCCGATGCTACACAAAAACGAGAGATCTTTTTCTTCGTGTCGGAATGCCAAAAAAACCCGAGAGCAAGAAAGACAAACCATACCAGCGCGCTGTAACTCCATAATCCCTCCTCGAGTCCTGTTCCGGGCCGGTTTTATTTCCGGGTCAGGTGACCACGTGCGTCACCGTCTTCCCGTGCCGACTGGCAAAGTCTCGCGAGGGTTAGAGCTGGACCAATACACATGTACTTAGGGGCACAAAACTTTTTCGGGCACCATTAATAAGGGGTTGCAGCTTCTTTATCTTTTTGCCGTCTTATTACACCCTATATAAATTTGCCCCTTATGTGGCAGCTTCCGGCGTATGAGGAGAACCTGTAATAACACAAAAAAACACATTTCATCACAAGGTTATTTGGGGTTGGCCCTATGGCAGTGTAATTTATTGGCCCTTTTAAAAATTTTAATTGCTGCTGGACCCCCCCCATTTGGGCGCTAGCTTAGGAGAGTTTTTTGGAGGTGCGGAGGAAAGGGGTGTGTCTTTCAGCCAAACCAGTTCGCCCAGTAGGACGTGCGCTTCGTTCTGCCGGGAAGTTCTAGGGCTGGCATGTTTGGCGTCCTGACTCTCTGGATGTACCGTTTCTTCCTCCGCGGGGTTTCTTGGGTTGGGACGGAGAGAATTTGCTGCTTGGTCTGGTGTGGGTGGTCAGTCCATGCTTCGTGCCAATGGCCCCTTGACTGTCCTGCCCAGCGATATTTCCGCTGATGTTGTCCCCGGGGTCTCCTGATGGGCGGAGCTAAGAGAATAGCGGTACTCTGGAAGCCACCGATGCACATATTGCTGTTGTTGGTGCTCTGGCAGGTGTTACAAGACCTGATGAATTCCCATACATCCTTGCGCACGGAGGGCCACCAGACGTCACCTAGTAGACTCAACAGGGTTTTTAGTCTC
>JAAGKR010011626.1:928-18837 GCA_011419295.1 Clarias macrocephalus
AACAGAGCCTTGGTGTGTGTGTGTGTGTGTGTGTGTGTGTGTGTGTGTGTGTGTGTGTGTGTGTGTGTGTGTGTGTGTGTGTGTGTGTGTGTGCACTCATTAGGCAGGAGGGTGTTTGGTATCGCTTTGCTGACCATGTCAATGAACCAACCGATCAGTCATTTCTCTTTTGCACACACACACACACACACACACACACACACACACACACTCAGTCACACACACAAACTCTCAGTCAGTCAGTCACACACACAAACACTCAGTCAGTCAGTCACACACACAAACACTCAGTCAGTCAGTCACACACACAAACACTCAGTCAGTCAGTCACACATACTCACACACTCACACACTCACACTATGGGCAATTTGTGAATGCTAATTAATTCAAGTAGGCTTGTGTCATTTCAACCGCATACAGTTCAGACCAAAGTGCTACATGCACCATAAATTAGCAAAACTAGCAAAGAAGAAACCTAATTGTAGAAAACAAATTAACACCAGAAATGAACAAAAACTATCTAAGAATTATACAACAAGAAAACAAAGTACACTTGTGCACACAGCCTAATGGGGGACTGGGGGAGGAAACCGGAAAACCCGGAGGAAACCCACCCTGGGTTTCCTTCGCGAGAGGCGACCGTGCTAACCGTTAGGCCAAAATTAGGATTTTGACACGTCTTCTCTGTACAATTTAAGGACCCGTTTCCTCATGAAAGGAGAAGTGGTGCCCATGTGTGAGAGTGAGTGAGACAGTGAGAGACACAGAGACACAGAGAGAAAGAGAGAGACAAACTTACCCAGAATCACCAAGGATGATCACCTTAAGCAGCACCTTTTTACGAGAGGCCATGACGTCCAGACCAGATCTGCGGATCAGACACAGACGCACGGACGGGTCAATTTCCGGACCATCATCCTGAACGCTTGGATTTCGACTCACTCTCACTAAAAATCAAGCTCATTTGCTCCAGTAAAGCCCAGGTTGACAACTTTATTCAGTTTGAAAGCTTTAAGACTGACCTGGAGGAAAATGAGACCTGAAAAACACTGCAGAAACCCTACAACATTTACTGAAGTTTTGAGTGCCAAACATGGTCGTCAGGCACAAACACTGTTGCTAAGGCTGGCACAAAATATCAATAGTGACGTCACTGGATGAAAAAAAAAAAAAAACACACATGCATTGCCCACAGTGACGAAGGTGAAAAGGCTTGCTGTGAT
Source organism: Clarias macrocephalus (assembly GCA_011419295.1). NCBI lineage: Eukaryota > Metazoa > Chordata > Actinopteri > Siluriformes > Clariidae > Clarias > Clarias macrocephalus. The sequence goes on from JAAGKR010011626.1 coordinate 2,153, forward strand.
TTTTTTGGCCTGTATTTTAATTGTAAAAGGAAACAAACGATTAACTAAAAAAAAAACTATTTAAAGCACAAGCAAAACAAAACAGTACAAGTCTCGGAACCGAATCTTGTTCGCCATAAAACAGGCGTTTTTATTATTTGTTGAAGCGAAACGCTTATACAACGATGCACAGTGACATGTTTGATACGATATTAGGAACAATGTTAAATAAAAACCACATGCTCTCATCTCCTCTCGCTGCCATGATGCTATTGCTTTATTTTATTTTATTACTTTTTAGGAAGACAAACAGGGAGGAATAAACCCTACCTCCTTCCGTCTCTGCACTTTCGAATCCGGAACACAGCGTTTAGGTCTGAGAAAGAAACGCACTCCGTGAATGTGACCGAGCAACAGAATTCTTATATCCAGCGTTCTGAGTTAAAGAGCAACACATCTGCTGAGGAGACTCGCCGCCTTCCTAAAGCCCAACATGGCCGCCATGGAGTCACAAGGGACTGACGCAGCGCTGACCTGACTCACAAACCGGAAGTGACGCCCCTCTGTCTGCATTTTTTTATTTCATTTCTTTACATTTACTTTCAATTTTACAAATCTCCAGAATGACAGTGTCACTCAGATCATTTAAACTAAATATTTACCATCCAATGACCCACCACGCACACATTCTATTACCATTTATTTTTATTTTACGCGCAAGTGAAAAATAAAATCCCCGGATGTATCCTCCGTATACTTATTAGTATGCTAGTGCGTCGAACTAAAGTATGTATTTTGACAGGCGGAAGTCACTCGGCATACTAGTTAGTATGCAAGTGGGCGTACAACATCATTTACATGGTTTAAATGATGATTTTTTTCTAATTTTATTTACTTCCTGTGATTAAAAACAAATTGACTGATTCCAAATTAATATATAACCATGTGGTTTAGTAATTAGCAGCGTTCAGTTCGCACTCCCAGGCTTCGACATTTACATTTTGATTTTGGTGTGTGTGTATCTGTTTTTGTGTGTGTGTTTGTGTGTGTGTGTGTGTGTGGAGTTTGAAAGGTTTCCTCCGGGTGATTTGGTTTCCTCTCACAGTTCAAAGACATGCAGATTAACTTAATTGGCGTCACTGAATTGCCCGTAGTGTGTGAATGAGCGTCTGTGTGTGTGTGTGTGTGTGTGTGCCCTGTGATGAATTGACACCCTGTCCTGGGATAGGCTCCAGGCTCCCCATAACGCTGTATGAATAAAGAGGTAAAGCCGAAGAGTAAGTGAGAGAGTGAAATTATTTTTGTCTAGTATTATTTTCTTCCGTCGATTAATCAAATCACACAAATTCAAATGAATATATAACCATGCTGTTTAGTGATTACAACAGTCACCTCACACCTCCAGGCTTGGGAGCTTGAATCTTGACTTTGGTCTGTGTGTGTGTGTGGAGTCTGCATGTTGTCCACATGCTTGTTGGGTTTCCTCTGGGTACTCCAGTTTCCTCCTACAGTCCTGTGTAGAGGCTAGTTGGCTTTTCCCTGGAATGGGTTGACACATCTATCTAAGCACTAAGCCGCATTAAAGATGTTCCTAGAAGGCCAGTGTGAAGAAGTGAAGCAGGCAGTCTGATCAAGGCTCTGGTGTAATGAGAAAACCTTCTGCCTTGATGGTATCCAAGCACTAGTGAAACGCTGAGCTAAGTGCATTAGTGTAATCAAAAGTCCCGGTTTGACTTGAACATGTTTGTCCTCTGAATACAATCATTTGTTTCTCTTCAGAGCAAAGAGGATGGTTTACAAAATTTATATTCACACACTGCAAAAGCAATGATGTGGAAATCTCAGCTTTCATTAATGACAGTACGAAAGACCCAAAGAAGACAAGCACAGTCTTGTTTATTTCACCCCCCAAAAAATACAAAGCCACGAGACAAAAAATTAAGTGCAAAATGTTAAGTGATATCTACTATCCCTCTAATAAATATTTAAGACTACAATTTCATATTGATCAAAATAATTGCCAGTTTTGTGATTCTGATCAGAACAACAGAATGTGTTTGTTTTTTTTCAGTCACACTCATTCTTGTGATTCTTGGAATGATTATTTAAATTGGTTGTCTTTAGTTTTTGCTATTTTATTTTGCCATTATATGTATTATTATTATTATTATTATTATTATTATTATTATTATTATTATTATTATAGTGCATTATGGCAGCACTGCCATGTATGATGGTGTGTAACGGGCCCTCTTGTAATAACAATAATAATAACAATAATAATAATAATAATAAGAGAGATACTTGTGGTAATTATTATTATTATTATTATTATTATTATTATTATTATTATTATTATTATTATTATTATTATTATTATTATTATCACTACATTAGTATAAGTAATAAGTAGCAGTCATAGCATGTTGTCATTGGATCAAATTGATATGTATTTAGTATTGCTCAAAAGGAATATAATGATGCCTTTTGATAAACAATCATTTTATGCTATATTGTATAATATTTTTGTATTAATGTAGGATTTTTTTGCATTTTTTTGTTAATAACTGTCTGGCCAAAAGTATTACTACTACTACTACTAATAATAATAACAACAACAATAACAATGTGTGTGTGTGTGTATGTGTGTGCGCCCTGAGATGGATTGGCACCCTGTCTAGTATGTACCCCACCTCATTCTGGGATAGACTCCAGGACACTGCGACAAGTCGTACAAATAATGAAGGAATTTATTATTATTATTATTATTATTATTATTATTATTATTATTATTATATAAACTTTAGTATGCTTAGGACTTTTCTTTTTCTACCTGTGACTGTCGCTCGTGATCATATATGTCACATATATATTATTTAATTGTTACAGAATATACTGTATACTATAATGTTTATAGTAGCGCATTATGTAGTAAGAATTAAACATTATTAAATGGAAAGGGTGCTGATGCTGGGAGGGAAAGGTGCGGTAGTTGTGACCGCTCGGTAACGGACAACAGTTTATCCAATCAGCTAACAGAAAAACAAAACGTCAATGGTGCGTTAACAAATCAGAGGCTTTGACAATGCCTGGGCCACGCCCCCTGGTTCTTATGACAGCTGCTCCGGGAAGACGCAGGGGAAGTGAATTCATGAAGTGAAGGATTTTTTTAAATTATAGATAAACTGTTATATGTTGTTAGAATGGCACGAGTAAAGCTGTGAAGATTACACTGACGTTAAGGGGATAAAAACACCACCACCATTTTGTTTGCGTTTAGGTAAGTTAGCTAAACTAGCTAATATCTTGCTTGGTAATGAATTAGCTCGCTATGTGACGGTTGGCTTTGCCCGGTCACGAGCGCATTCTCGTGCACTACACATGCGCACTTAGTAAGGTAGGGCTTTAACACGGTACCTAGTGCACTTTATTTCTAATGTAGAGCTATTTGGGATTTCGCCTTGCAGTTTATCTCACTAACGCTTTCGGTTAACTAGCTAGCTAGCTAGTTATCACCAGGATTTGTTTTTACATTACACAATTTACTCTTAGATAATGGTTACGGGTTTTATAACATTTTATAGCCAAAAAATGCAATGACATCTCGTAATATGTCACCTGCTGCATCTGCCAGCACATCTGCACACATGTGGAAGCTTGTGCTTTATATGCCATTGGCCAGCAAGAGTAGGGTTGTGCTTTACAAATCCCTTATGTTATGTGCATCATATGTAGTGAGGGAAGTCTTTCGTGTGCATGAAATAAATAAGTAAATAAAAAAAAAATTGGGCCTGCAAAGGTTGCCATTGTGACCTTTGACCTTTGACAAAACTCTCATTGGAGAAATAGATACATTGATCCATCTTATGATTCATTATTCATAGGACGTGTCACAAATCTCTAATTAATGTCCCCATGATTCCTCGATCAGACCAGAACAGATCGGGGTTTGTTGTCTTTAAGACACGGGGAAGGAGCTTCGTTCTGAGTCCTTGCATGTTCTTCCCGTGCTTGGTGGTTTCCCTCTCACAGTCCAAAGACAGTCCATGCACATAAAGCTAAATTGCCCGTAGTGTGTGTGTGTGCCGTGCAATGGATTGGTCACGTGTCCAGGTCTCATGCCTAAAATCTCCTGGGATAGCCTCCAGGCCCCCATGTGACCTTGTAACAGGATAAAGCGGTATAGAAGATGAATTAATGACTTTTCATAATGTTTGAGTTCACATTGATATATTGTAGCTTCAAAATTCTAGGTTTGAAAACGTCCATGAGACAATATATATTTTATTTTCCTTTTCGTTTAATAGCTTAAATTTATGGGCAGCCTTTTATGGTAAGCTGATGCATTAAATTATTTGTGGCATGATGAAGAACCTGTAGGACGACTATGCTCATGGGAACAATAATAGCCTGGATTATTTTTAAATCATTAAAGGAAGTGATTTTCTTTCTCAAGTTTTGGTCAGTGTCAAGAGTAATAAAAAGCAAAGCACAGCGTTAGAAAAAATGTACTACTGAAAATACACTAATATATAAATTCATTTACTTTTTAAGGTATTTTATACTTTTATACTCTCTCTCTCTCTCTCTCTCTCTCTCTCTCTCCTTCAGAGATGGAGACTTTAATTCCCATCATTAACCGGCTGCAGGAGGTCTTCCTCACCGTTGGAGCTGAGCTCATTCAACTCCCTCAGATTGTCGTAGTCGGGTCACAGGTCAGTCCAATGTGGCTTGCAAGTGGAGCGTGACAGAAAGCAGGCTTTGATTCATATTATATCTGTAGTGTAAGTATTTTTTCATGTCATCTGTATCTGTTTGGCTCCACAGAGCAGCGGAAAGAGCTCTGTCCTGGAGAGTCTGGTCGGACGAGATTTTTTACCCCGTGGTTCAGGAATAGTCACACGGCGCCCTCTGGTGTTGCAGCTGGTAAACATCCCGCCTCTGGAGGAGCGCCGGAAACAAGAGAACGGTAACTATGTGCCGCTCTGTTCAGCTCATAACTCTTGAAGATATCATCTGTAATCCTAAAATATCCCATCATGGACACACTGGCTCTAAGATGTGATGTGCAGAGAGATGACTCGTGAAGAGAGCGTAAAAAAAAAAGAAAGATGTCTGGGACTAATGTTACTTCATTTAGCAGCTCTGTAATTTAAAACATTCTACATGATTGAGAAACTTCTTTATTTAACATAGAGCAAAAGCGTAGTAAAGTTAATACTGTGTATGGCTTCAAACCACAGTGCTTGTGAATTCTTAAATCTGATCTTTAAATCTGAAGTTTCTAAGATGTTAATTCTCTCATTCTAACACATTATCGTTTCAGTAGTAACAGTTTGTATGGTGGATGACGTACATAATCGAAGCTTTATAACAAACAAACTGAAAACATGCTATTGTTTATTAAAAACATGCCTTTTTGGTTTCTTATTAACATGACACGCTGAATTTGATGTATAATAATTTCGGAAGAGAGATAAGAGAGATGCTGGTGATGGAATAACTGTTATAACATTGGTACTAACATGTTTTTTCCCCACATTCGATTTCTAATTAACTACATGTACTTGCACCAATTTTATAGCACACGTATTAGGCAAAATTCATTTTTTAGTCATGTTTAGACATTCAGGTGGATCTACAATGCTTGTGTATGAACAAATAAACGTTTGTATTGGCTGGGGATCAAACAAGCCAATGAGATTTTCTCTTGAATGTGACCTCATATAAGAAGATACCCTTTCCTAGCTTTTCTCTTGCAAAGTGGCATAGTGGTTAGCACTGTGGCCTCTCAACTTCAGCGTTGTCTCTCGTGGAGTTTGTATATTCTCCCCGTGCTTCAGGGTTTCCTTTGGGTACTTCGGTTTCCTCCCATGATTCAAAGGGATGCATAGTAGACTAATTGACTTTTCCAGATTCTCCGTAGTGTGTCCGGGGAGTACCCTGCCCAGTTCTACGAGTTACCCTAGTAGGACCCTGTACAGGATAAGCGGTGTAGAGAATGAGTGAATGACAGTCAGTGCGTGAGGGAGTTTGAAAAGTATTTCAGCAGGAGCATTATCACACCTCTAAGACTTGTGTTTACTCTTTAAAGAAAGTTATATATTGAATCTTTAAAGAGAATAAATATTTATTTAGCACCTGTTTTTTCGGTCACGTCTTCTTTTTCTTTCCCTGTAACATGAAACAACAAATTGTAGATATTTCTGTATCTCACATTCTGTTAACATTGTTCTGGGTTGTCCTCTCTGTTTTCTCACTGTTTCACAGAAAATGGGACTAAAGCAAACTCTCAGTGCGGCTTTCCAGGTCTCTGTGTGTAAATAACTCTTTAATCTGCATGAAATCCTTCTGTCTGTCCCTCAGTTTCATTATGTTTGCTTCTGTCCTTAATCTAAGCTAATTTCTTTCTTCTTATCCCATCCACAAGACCGAAATAAACCACTTTTCTTGTGTTTGTTTTATTTTTGAACTATTTTATCCACTTTCCCGCAGCATATTCCATTCATCATTTTATTATTTAATCTCACAATGGCTGTATTATGGGTTACATCTCTACTACATCATGCCAGTAGTTGCACAAAGAGAAGTGAATCAAATTTGGCTGAACACTTCTTTTGTTCAGCTCATTACAAAGCACCCACAGTATTTTTTTATAAAGCAGGCTAAATTAAACGATTAGCTAATTAACTTATCCTGTTTTTATTTCTCATTACAGGAATCAAGGCTGAGGAATGGGGAACCTTCCTTCACTGCAAACACCAGGTACTTCAACCTTTTCAGATTTCTGTAGTTGTTTTTTTTTTTTTTTTTCTTTCTTTGTCATGCACTAGAAATGTGTGTGAGGATGCTGAAATAAATTTTGTTGACAGGTTTTTACAGATTTCATGGAAATTCGGAATGAAATTGAGGAGGAGACGGAGCGCACAACTAACAACAAGGTACTAACATACAGTCAGGGCAAAAGTATTTAAACAGTCACTTTTTTTCTTTAATGTAGGCTCTATAATCCCCCACAATGAACGATTTGTCCTGAATACGATGATGTACTATGTGCATGTGTAGGGTATCAGCGCGGAACCCATCCATCTGAAGATTTTCTCCCCTAATGTCCTAAATCTCACCTTGGTCGATTTGCCTGGAATCACCAAGGTAACCACAAACCATTTATTTCCCCTTATTTCACATTATTCATGTTACCATTGGCTTGATTTCACCATCTTTGTTTTTTTTTCTTCCCTAAGGTGCCAGTAGGTGACCAACCAGAAGATATAGAGACTCAGGTTCAGGAAATGATCCTGTCGTTTATCTCCAACCCTAACTCTCTGATCCTATGTGTGTCTCCGGCGAACTCGGACCTGGCCACTTCGGACGCACTGAAACTGGCCCGTGAGGTCGACCCTGATGGTGAGAGGGCGCTCACATTTTTTCCTGACGCTGGTGTTATGACAAAAGAATCATATGAAGATTCTTAAAGGCAGTTTTCTGATGCGTGATGTGAATCACAATATGCAGTTCAGCTGAAATCATCTTTTGATTTGTGGCTCACAGCGAATTGTAACCCATTCGGAAGAAAGAGTGCGATCTGTTATTTTCCCACATATATAAGAAAACACACACAGTACCAGCCACAAATTTGGATTTATTTTCTACATACTAGAACAATAGTGGATTTTTTTCAAAACGATGTAATAACAGTAATAATAAGAAATAATAATAATTAGGTAAATAAATAATAACAGCAGTATTGTCGAGTGCATTTGCAAAACCCATCAAGCACCATGTTGAAACTCTCATGAAGACCTTCCCAGGAAAGCAACACCAAAACGTTACCTCTGCTGCAGAGGAGAAGTTCATTTAGAGTCACCAGCCCCAGAAATCACCAATTAACAAACAGCACCTCAGATTAGAGCCGTTATGAAGCTTTACAGATCATAAGTAGCAGATACATCTCAATATCAACTGTTTAAAGGAGATTATTGGATATTTTAGACGCCTTCAGTATTATAAATAAAAGACCATGGAATTAGAAGGTGTGCCCAAACTTGTTTTTTTTGTGTTTTGCCAGGTCGGAGGACTCTGCTGGTCGTGAGTAAGCTCGACCTGATGGATGCTGGGACGGACGCACTGGAGGTTCTGCTTGGTCGCATCATCCCCGTCAGACTCGGCATCATCGGCGTGGTCAACAGGTCAGACTCCAGTAACAATCCAGAAATAAAATATCTAAATATTTGCAGCTGGCCTGTGATGGATTTGCACCCCATCCAGGGTATACACTACTTCATGCCCAGAGTCCCCTGGGATTGGTTCCAGACCTCCCACGACCTTGAGCAACATAAGCGGTATAGATAATAAGAGACAGAGTGAGAGTAAATATTTGCAACACCAAGTCCCACACACATTACATAAAGCTCCTGATAACACACAGGGGTTTATATGGAGTATTAAAGGAAAGGATTTTGTCAAACCTGCCATTTGGCAGCTTAAAGAAAACTTCAAAAGATAATTTTCTTATTACTTACAGATGCCTGACAAAATGTTCACTGTGGTTTCTGTATTTGTTATAAAATCTGGGTTTATTTAAATAAAAAAGCCACTTAAAAGCATCACCAACATACTCAGAATATGGTTATTGTCAGCTTAGACAAAATGTTTTGCTCATTTTTGCTGAATGGCTGAAAAATTTATAATCTGCCAGTCTAATTTGTCCCTAAATTGTGCTTATAATATGACCTGGGAGCACGCACAAAGTCCAAAACATTTTTTAATTCTTGAGGTCTTTTTAATTTTGTGGTTTTGACACAATAACTTGATAATGTATACTTTTTTTTTTAAAAGCAAAAGTGACCCTGTCATTCAGTAGCTTTTCTTCTCCACAAGTGGGCAGCATTTCAACATTATTGTTATTTTATTTTTGTATTTTTGTCTGCTTGTATTTTGTAATCTGGTAAAAATTAATCTGGTATAATTATAACAATCCCAGAGAAACAGCTTCTTTTTAAGGTTGTGTAAAAGTTCTTCTTTCCATCCTCAGGAGCCAGCACGACCTGAACACTAGGAAAAGCGTAGCAGATGCGTGGCGCGACGAGCAGGCGTTCCTGCAGCGGCACTATCCGTCTTTAGCGTCACGGTGTGGCTCACGCTACCTGGCACGCACGCTGAGCCGTCTGCTCATGCACCACATCCGCGACTGCCTGCCCGAGCTAAAGGCACGTGTGACGACGCTGAGTGCCCAGTTCCAGGCGCGGCTGAGCAGCTACGGAGAGCCGGTGGAAGACCACAGCGCCACCCTGCTGCAGATCGTCACTAAGTTTGCCACGGATTACTGCAACACCATCGAGGGCACGGCCCGACACATCCAGACCTCTGAGCTGTGAGTGGTTATAACACAAGCGCACGTTTTCTGATCAGTGTGCAAAAATACAGTGACTTCCTGTTACTCCAACATAACTATGTGCTATATTTCTTTTACACCACAGCAGTTTGGCAGCTCTTGCAATATTTGTTTACTAAAGAATGTTTTTCTTATTTTTTTTGTCCATTTACTGTTTGACACATTTCTTGTTGTAGAACATCTGCTAAACAACTTATCACTTACCTTTTAACAGCTAAAAACAGTCACTCTCCCTGTGTAGCGTCTCTTTTCTTCCCATTTTCAAAACCCTGTCTTATCAAACTCAAAAATCTGCCACCTGCTGTCATGTTGCTGATATATTTTTCCCCCGAAAGTGCGAGTTGAGTATCCCACTGAGCCACTTTGCTTCTCTCGAGCCTAAGAGATACGGAAAGCCTCACATTTCTTCTGTGCAGCTGAGCGAAAATGACAGGCAGCTAATTAGCTGGAGGGCCGAGCTCATTACGTCCACTCAGGGAAGAAAATATGGCTCCAGCTTGTAACGCACTTTCACTCAGCCCATTGATGTGTGAAGTGTATAACCGCTCTTAAGTGCTGTCTGTTGCCACAATCTAGCGCTCAGGCTGTCTCTCTTTGCTCGTCTTTGACAGATGTGGCGGGGCTCGGATCTGTTACATATTCCACGAGACGTTCGGGCGGACCCTGCAGTCCATCGACCCGCTGGGAGGACTCACCGAGATGGATATTCTCACCGCCATCCGCAACGCCACGGTAATGTGTGGGTTCTTAAAACACAAAAACGAAAGGAAACACTATTGAGTCATTTCATGCGACTTGTATGTGTAATAGTTTAATCATTAAACTGAGTTGTGCCAAAATCGCACTGCTTCACTGAACTTGTTCAGTGTGTTCGAGTAGGATCAACCTCGTACCGAGTACAAGCCTTGTCTGACTTTGTAATTAGATTTTCAAAACAACTGCAGTGCAAATTTTCACCCCAGTCGGAGCGCTCGCATTCCCAGGGAGGATTTAATTATAGAAAGATGATTAATGCAGTCATAACTGTCTGAACCACCTTGCCAAGGTGCATGCTGGGTAACTCATTGTTTGTGCCACAGGGTCCGAGGCCCGCGCTGTTTGTTCCCGAGGTGAGCTTTGAGCTGCTGGTGAAGAGGCAGATTAAGAGACTGGAGGAGCCGAGTCTGCGCTGCGTGGAGCTCGTCCATGAGGAGCTGCAGAGAATCATCCAGCACTGCTCGTCCCACAGTACACAGGTACACACACACACACACACACACACACACACACACACACACACACACACACACACATTATAAAATCTTGTAGCCTAGTCATTATCCTTGCTAATGATTTGTTATTATTAGCCCTTATTTCAGCAATATAAAAGATTCCCACTGATTTCACGCTGAAGAATGAGTAGAAGGTGTATAATTGGCTTTGCTCATTCCACCGTGAAGTGTAATTGACTCAGGGCCACTCCATCAAGTCTGTTTTCTGGTTACTTATTTACCAGATGAGGAACGTTTAAAACACGCACTGTAGCATGTGCGGAGACGAAGGCAAATGCAGTCATGTACGAAAGTAAATACCCGTTTTTTGATTCTATTTTTTATTAGTTTTTTTTTTGTGTAAAAACTAATCATTTCATCGTAGCGGTTCTCAGTATTTCTCAAATACAACCTCAAGATGAACAACAACATATAACTTTTTTTCAATGCTACAGTGTTTCGCAAATGCCAGAAATATACATGCGGTTGTAGCCGAACCGCAAACAAACTACTATATTATAGGGTCAGGCTTCTGCAATATGGAGTGACCTTCTTTTATTCGCCACAATCTAGGCAATATGAAGAACAGAATTTTGTTTCATTTTAACTAACTCTACAAACATGATTTGATTTAATATATCTTTATTAGTCACATAGGCAAGGAAGTACACAGATTCATAACATCATGTGTTTTAATGGTTCTTTTTGGTTGTTTCTGTAATCAATAATAATATGTGCTTTTTGGGAGGTCTGCCTTTTTGCAATGTTATTCCCATATTCCAGTAGCGGTAAAATTTCCAAGATTTAAAAGTAATGATAACTTTGGTTCTACATAACATAAGAAAAACCCAAATGCACAGTATGATATCTGAGGCCTCCCATGCCAACACTCACCTGCAGGACCTCTGTATAAGTAAATAATAATAAATAAATAAAAATTCTAATTGGTCATTGACCAATGCAGTGTTGCCGCGCGGATCCACACCGCTTGAGTTTCTCTGACCATCAATACGCCCCTCTTATTCTTTTTACAGCAGCTGGAAACCCGCTGTATCTCTCAGTACACCTCTCATGTGTATGTTTATTCTGTTAGCACAAAAGGGAACTGCCCGTTAGTAGTTTATCAAATCACGGAGGGCAGATGGGCAGATTTTTTAAAAGGGTGCACAAATATACTTGGCCACTGTGTGTGCTACTACAGTACCCGTCACGATTCATTAGCTCATAGATCCGCCTTCAGCAGCAACAACTATAACTATAACTTAAAGTACTAGTTTTCCTGTATGACTGTACTGTATATCACATCACTGTGGACCGTCCTTCTTTACAACATTGCTTCAGTTCATTTGAGGTTTTTGGCGATTGGCTTATGCACAGCTCTGTTAAGGTCCGGCCGCAGCATTTCAGTTGGTTTGTGGTCTGCACTTTTTCAACCATTTTGATATATATTTACTGGTGTCCTTCAGATCATTGGCCTGTTCCATGACCCGATTTCGACCAAGCTTTAGCTGTCGGACAGATGACCTCATATTTTTCTCTAGAATACTCTGTGTAACAGAGGAGTTCATGGTCGACTCAATGACTACAAGGTGCCCAGGTCCTGTGGCTGCAAAAACAAGCCCAGATCATCACCCCTACACCTCTCTGCTTGACAGTGGGTATGAGGTGTTTCTAATGAAATGCTGTTTGGTTTTTGCCAAACATGGCACTGGGCATTTAGGCTAAACAACTCCACTTTGGTCTGGTTTGTCCAAAATACATTGTTCTAGAAGCCTTGTGCTTCGTTCAGAAGCAGTTTTGAGAACCTCAGTCATGCTTACGCGTTCTTTTTAGATAGAAGAGACTTTCTCCCGCCAACCCTTTTAAACAAACCATACCTTTTCAGATTTCTTCTAATTGTGTTATCATTAACATTTAACATTTAACATGAGACCTGTAGGGTCTAAGATGTGTTTCTCTGAGCATTGCATGGTCTGACCTGGAGGTGCTGGGGTGGAGCTGTCTTGAAAGATTCTTCACGAGTGAAAAACATTCTCACTGTAGGAAATGGTTTCAAACACCTTCCAGATTGATGTACAGCAACAATTGCTTCTCTAAGAATGTTGCTTATGTCTTTCGTCTGCACACCTGCTGATGATCAGGGCTGATGACTAGCAGCACCATGTTGCAATTTACCCTTTTAAATCCTGTTGAAGCAGTAAGGGGGGTACTTAGTACTGCCTGCATGTCTTTCTATATTATTATTTATTTATTTTTCAGATTTTGTTATAATACTAAACAAACTTTTTGGCTAAACAAATTAATTTGCTCCAACCACATGGGATGCTGTGCTGTGTGAATAGTTAGAGCACAGCACCTGCAGGATTAAAGAGGAACAGCAACATTTTTACCACCCCAAATAAAAACACACACACACACACACACACACATATATATATATATATATATATATATATAATATTGGTGCCAATACATGAATTGCTACACAAAAGAATCACGATACAGCACTGATTAATTTTTTTTTCTCCATCTCTAGCACGTACTGCCTAAAACAAAAACAAAACAAAAATGAGTTAATCTCACCAGATAAGGTGTTGGTAATAACATAAACGTTAACACAATCACACAGCATTGATAATTATATCAGAATGATGTTCTTTGCTGTTATTTCTCCAACTTGTTGAGTCACATGACTCAAATTCACATCTCTTTTCACACGTTCTCCAAACTCTAGACTTTTCATTAAAATTCTGCTCATCACCACCTTATCTCCCCCCCCCCCCCCCTCTCTTCTGTGTTTGCACTCATTACACATTATCACGCCTCTGTTTCCTGTTTTTTTCATGTCAGTGCCAATAATTTTGGAATGAAAATAAGAATGTGCAGGTAACGATAAGAGCTCATATAGGGTAATGGGAGGAAAAAAGGTCGGGGTGGTGAGGGGGGGGCGGGAGGAGCATAACCCACATATTAAATAAAGCCGTATCTGTCCTCAATCATGAGAAGACGACTAATGTTGTTTCTGTAAATTGTGTGTGTGTGTGTGTTCACAGGAGCTGTTGCGCTTTCCCAAACTGCATGACTCAATAGTGGAGGTGGTGACCAGTTTACTCAGGAAACGTCTTCCGATCACCAACGAAATGGTACGAAACAGGCTGGTGTTTCCTGTCTTTGTGTGTCCCGGCATGTTTTTATGTCTTAACAGAGACTAAATGTCCCCACAGTAGAGCGTCTGACAGTTTTCTGACCTCGGGGAGTCAAAGTGAAGTCCAAAATGAAAACTGCTTTAAAATAATTAACAAAATGTTTCTTTCTTGGCTGCTGAGGTTAATGTTGAGGTTAGATCTCTGTGTAGCCTAGTATACGTCAGTGGAAGGTCTTCACAATGGTAGGGGAACAAGCATTGTGTTTATGTGTGTGTTACTGTTTCTGTCTCAGGTTCATAATCTAGTGGCAATAGAGCTCGCGTACGTCAACACTAAGCACCCGGACTTCACAGATGCCGCACAAGTGTCTGCTTCAGTCAACAGCCAACAGGTACTTGCGCGCGCGCGCACACACACACACACACACACACACACACACACACACACACACACACACGCACACACATGCAACATGTTTAAATCCAGATATAAGACCACATACACATGATCTTGTCTGTTTTATGTTCTTTATCTATGTTTTTCATATTCATATTTACAGTAATATAACATAGCGGCATCTGTTAAAAATGCAAATATAACCATACAGCGTTCGTTCTTTCCCAGACTGAGTCACTGGATGGAGGAAAGCGGTGGAAGAATGATAAAATGTCGTCAGAGGAAAAAGGCTCAGTTCCTGGATTTGGAAGCCCTACCAAAGCTGTCAACTTACTGGACACGGTAAAAAAACAGACCAAACTTACTTATAATGTACATGTAATGTGTGATTTCTGACAAGGCACATCATTAATGAAGGCATTTAAAATGCTGTACATTATTTTCAACACGACGGTTATTGTTAATTCGTACGCAGTTAGGACTTGACTGTCTTTTTTTTTGGCTTCTGCAGGCAGTGCCGATCTCCCGAAAGCTGAGCGCACGCGAGCAGCGGGACTGCGAGGTCATCCAGCGCCTCATCAAGTGCTACTTCCTCATTGTGCGCAAAAACATCCAGGACAGGTAAGAGGGCAAATGTCAAGTTGAAATAATGCAAGGGAGCTAGGTCTGTAACTATTAAAGCCTAAAACTACAGATAAACCTATTTATAGGTTTAACATCATATACGAGGGCCATTCAAATCAAACCGGGACTTTTGATCAGACCACAGAAAATACAGAACACAGTTGTGAGAGTCCATTATTATCACACTAGTGTTTGGATACCATCTTTTTCTTTTAAGTTTTCTTTTGGAGTGTGGCCTCCCGAGAACTCCTTTAATGGCCCAAACGTGTGGAAATTACTTGGAGACGGGTGATGTGGCAATGACAGGTGATGTGGCAATGACTCCCAGCTGATTGTGTAAGATGCTTCTCTTCCGCAAGTTGCAGAAAAATGTTCTTGCGCTTTTTAAGGATCAGGCATTCCACTCGCTGAATGTTTACGGGAACGACTGCAGTGGGCTTCGAGCCGCCTCAGCCATTAAAAGCCTTCTTCAAAATGTTTGGACCATTCAAATGTTTACTTGCGGCTAAGAGTCCCATCATCCCACTGTGCTTGAAGTCTTCTGTAAATGTCACTCAGTTTTATGCCTTCATTTACCAGTCCCGGCTTGACTTGAACAGCATTTGTATTTTCCAGTAAATATTAAGTGCAGTGGTTTAATGTATTGCCTGAGAGAGTGCTGGTTGTTTTTGTTTATATTACTGAGATGTTTAGTCAGACTTGCATGGAATGAAAAAGAGTACACATGTGCACACGGCTTAGGCTTAGAACAATTTATTAAATCATATGACAAACCGTGTTCCGACTACTGTATATGAGGATCTCCAAGACTAAATATTATAATGAAGAATCGTCCACCACCAGGCAGCGTCCCGGTAATTCGTGCTTGTGGAATGATATCTCATTTACACTATTGAGTTATTTAAATGATGTTTAAATGATGTATTATCAGATGGCCAAAAGCTATCGGGCAATTAGTTCTTTGGGGTTTTAGCCCAGGCAGCTCTGAGATTTAAACTTACAACCTCCAAGCTGCAGGGTAGAACCTTGAAGACTGAGCGCTGAAAATATTACAACCTTTAAAAAAAACAAAAAAAAAAACACATAGTGTATGTCAGATGTTTTGGATCCCTGCCAGTCCTTTATCTTTATCACTTTCCATTTTCTCTCTCTCTCTCTCTCTCTCTCTCGGTCCTCAGTGTGCCCAAAGCAGTGATGCACTTCCTGGTGAACTTTGTGAAGGAACGACTGCAGAGTGAGCTTGTGGGTCAGCTGTACAAGCAGCCTCTGCTTCAGGAGCTGCTCATCGAGTCCCAGGAAACGGCACAGCAGCGCACTGAAGTCGCCCACATGCTGGAGGTAAATGTGTAGTCAGCAGTCAATGTGTGTGCGTTTCTGTGTGCAGATAAATATGAGATAAATAACACATGAATAGATTCATAAGCTACCTGAGGGAGGTGAGTTGGTGTTTTTGCAAATTAGCTGCATAAGCTCTTACAAAAAAATACAAATATGAGCACTGGCTAGCTACAAGATATACTTCTTGTACTTGAGAACTACACTTTAGTCTGCCAGGTCTGGTAAGGAGGTTTTAGATTAAGGAGGTTGCTTACACTAGGGGTCGTCACAGAGCAGACTATGGTTCCAGATCCTCCGGCAGAAAGTATTTCCCTTCCAGACTGAACTAAGATTGAAGTACAAGCAGCTTGAACTTGTTTTGGTCTATTCTTCATGTGTAAACTCCACTTTAGACATGCTTGTTTCTGCAGTTATCCAATCAGCCAGGTATGTGGAAGGTTTCACATTAGGCACAACTGATTTGTACCATGCCCAGAAACACTTGCTCTCTCCTCCAGTTTTTTTTGCTCTTCGTACTCAGGTACGCTCGCATTTTTACACTTTTTCGTTACAGCAGAT
>JAAGKR010011627.1:0-18836 GCA_011419295.1 Clarias macrocephalus
AATGGTTTAGATCCTACCTGTCTGATCGATTCCATTTTGTAGATCTGAATGGAGAACAGTCTGGTGTAATGCCAGTGAAATATGGGGTGCCACAAGGGTCAGTTTTAGGACCTCTGCTGTTCTCAATATACATGCTTCCCTTGGGTAACATCATCAGAAGACATGGGATTAGTTTCCATTGTTATGCTGATGATACTCAGTTATACATTTCCACAAAGCCAGATGAAATACCCAAATTGTCTAGACTAACTGAGTGTATACAAGATATAAAAGATTGGATGACCGATAATTTTCTTTTACTAAATTCAGATAAGACAGAGATATTACTTATTGGCCCAAAAACCAGTACACAACAGCTCTCACAATTCCGCCTGCGTTTAGAAGGATGTACTGTTACCACCAGCTCGACAGTGAAAGACCTGGATGTAATATTAGACAGTAACTTATCCTTTGAAAATCATATCTCCAACATCACAAAAACATCCTTTTTCCACCTTAGAAATATTGCCAAGCTTAGGAACATTTTATCTGTATCTGATGCAGAAAAGCTGGTTCATGCATTCATGACCTCCAGACTGGACTACTGTAATGCATTACTGGGTGGCTGTCCTGCATCCTCAATTAACAAGCTACAGTTAGTCCAAAATGCAGCCGAAAGGGTTCTCACTAGATCTAGAAAATATGATCATATAACCCCAATATTATCATCCCTGCACTGGCTACCTGTTCAGTTTAGAATTAATTACAAAATAGCATTACTTACGTACAAGGCTCTAAATGGTCTAGCTCCCACATACCTAACCTGTCTTCTGATACGGTACAATCCACCACGTTCCTTAAGATCAGAAAACTCCGGACTACTGGTAGTTCCCAGAATATCAAAATCCACAAAAGGAGGTAGGGCATTTTCATATTTAGCTCCAAAGCTTTGGAATAGCCTTCCTGACAGTGTTCGGGGCTCAGACACAGTTTCCCAATTTAAAATAGACTTAAGACACATCTCTTTAATCTGGCATACACATAATTTATTTCTTTACCTCATACTCCAGTACATCTATCCTGAATGGCAACCACGCTAATTCTTTTCACCTGCTCTTTATTTTTCCACCCATCCCGAGGCATCTGGAGTGCCAGCTCCAGTAGACAGAGGCAAACCTTGTGAGGATCCTGAGGCATCCAGAGAAGGACCTGCTCCAGCTGGATTCCTCTTCATGTTGGTTTGGAGCTACACATGCTGCTCCTGAGCTCCCAGTGATCCAAACCCCCATCTGCACTCTGCACCTGCTGACTCATCCCTGAACTGAAATGGACTTTGTGTTAATTTAAATAACTTCTGTTATATCGAACTTTCATCTGCATAACACACATGATGTTATACAATTTCTGTTATCTGTTATCACCTAGATGAGGATGGGTTCCCTGTTGAGTCTGGTTCCTCTCAAGGTTTCTTCCTATTGCCATCTCAGGGAGTTTTTCCTTGCCACTGTCGCCGTCACCCTTGGCTTGCTCATCAGGGACAATCTCATTATCTAGACACATTTTTTTTACACATATATACATTTCCATAAGTCTTCTTTTCATTTTCTTTTAATTTCTGTGAAGCTGCTTTGAGACAATGACCATTGTTAAAAGCGCTATAGAAATAAAATTGAATTGAATTTAATTGAATGGAGAAGTTTTACGAAAGGAAAAATTTAAACTCCGAACTGGGCCCTGGACAAAATTCAGACCGAGATGAAGGCAGTAGTAGGAATAGAGGTCAAAAGAAAGCAAAGACTGTCACCTCGAGCAAAATCTAGAGGCAATACAGGCAATATATTTCATTTGGATTTACTTTCACCGGGGATGCAACTTCACCAAATCCGTTGTGCTTGGTGTGTGGTGAAAAGCTAGCCAATAGTGCTATGGTCCCAAGTAAGCTTAAACGCCATCTCCAAACAAAACACCCTTTGCTACAAAACAAGAATGCGGACTATTTTGTTCACCTCCGTGAAAACACGGAGAAACAGGCAACTTTTAAGAGAAGAACCGCAAAGGTAAATGAGAGAGCCCTTAAAGCTAGCTACCATGTAGCTAAATCAAAGAAGTCCCATACTGTGGCAGAGTCATTAATACTTCCCGCCTGCAAAGCCATTGTAAATGAGATGCTCGGACCTGAAGCGGTTAAAGAAATAGCCAAAGTCCCTCTCTCAGATAACACTATTTCCAAACGTATTGATGACGTGTCTGCAGACATCGAATGTGTTGTTTTGGAAAAGATCCATATCAATAAGAAATTTGCTTTGCAACTTGATGAGTCTATTGATATTAGTGGATATGCTCAACTCTTGGCCAATGTGCGTTTTGTGGATGGAGACGCAATCAGAGAAAACTTCCTATTTTGCAAGGCATTGCCAGAAAAAGTAACAGGAGAGGAAATTTTTCGGGTCACCTCAGAATATCTTGAAAAAGGAGGACTTCAATGGGAAAACTGCACGAACGTCTGCACTGATGGAGCTGCAGCCATGGTCGGGCGCACCAAAGGCTTGAAAGAAAGAAACCCAGATGTGATTGTTACGCACTGTTTTTTACACAGTGAGGCCCTTGTAGCCAAGACTTTACCAGCAGACCTAGTTCCTGTGATGGATGATGTTGTGCGCATGTTAAACTTTGTGAAGACACGACCTGTAAAAAGTCGCATATTTGCATCTTTGTGTGAGGAAATGGGAGCGGAGCATAAAGCTTTGCTCTTTCATACGGAGATGCGATGGTTATCGCGCAGCAAAGTGCTGGCCCGTGTGTATGAAAGTGTTTCTGACAAATGAGTGGTCTGATTACGCAAAGCTGCTTGCAAGTGATGAGTGGTGCGCTAAGCTGGCATACCTGGCAGATATTTTTCATCATCTGAATGAACTGAACATACGAACGCAAGGCCGAAATGAAAACCTGCTCACAAGTACAGATAAAATAAATAGATTCCATTCAAAGGTGCAACTCTGGCAACAACATGTGGAAAGTGGCAACCTTAAAATGTTTGCTCTCACCACGAAATGGCAAGACGTTGACACTGCTGCATTGTGCAAGACAGTAGGTGAACATTTGAAAACTCTTGAGGAGAACATGTCATTTTATTTCTCTTCAGCCTTCACTGAATGCCTTGACTGGGTTAGGGACCCATACAGCTCAACATCAGTCTTTGGAAAGGACATGACTCTGCAGGAGCAGAAGGAACTAACTGAACTGAGACAAAATCATGGTTTAAAGCTAAGGTTTGCTGATCTACCTTTAGACAGTTTTTGGTTGGCTAATGCCAAGGTGTTCCCAATTCTGGCAAACAAAGCTATTTTGACATTGCTCCCATTTTCCACGACATGTTAGCTGAGCTTCTCAACCCTGACTGCTATAAAAACTAAAAACAGAGAGAGACTAAGAGCTGTTGAGGAAGAGCTTTGTGTGTGTCTTTCTTCAATTCCTGCCAGGATATCAGCTCTGTGTTCATCCAAACAGGCCCAAGTTTCACACTGAGTAGGTAGAAATATGAAAGATCAAAAAGACTGTTTTCACTGAGTTTATTTGATTCCTATTCAAGACAATTTAATAAGAATGACTGTATATTGTTAATTGCACTTTTTATTTGAAAGAAGAAGAAATATGAAAGATCATAAAATACTTTTTTCTTTGTGTTTATTTGATTCCTGTTCAAGACACTTCGATAAGTAAGGCTGTATATGGTTAATATAGGCTGCAGAGTTTCAATTTTTACAGTTTCGATTGTTGGTGTGTCTTGTGATTTTTTTTCAATTAAAAATGTACCTTGGCTCAAAAAAGGTTGAAAAACACTGGTGTAGAACACTATGAGGTACTTGTAGTTTGTCCTTCTTCCACTTTTACTCAGCCTGCCTACAACCTGAGAGTGTGAGTTGGCTCGGGCTCATTTGGCCAATTAATCAAATTAATTGATTCATTGTTTCAAAAATCAGTGGATTAATGGATTATTAAAATAATTGATTTTTGCAGCCATATTGTCGAGTTTGTCATTAAATTTAAATGTTGATGCTATCTTTTGGCTGTTTAAAGTCCACTCATAACCCAGACCCCATCTCTGTCAAGAACAAGAAATTTCCTGACCTCTCTGCAGTCCCTCCTGATTACTTTGACCTCAATATGTTCTTCAGTAAGTCTTGAGCAGACCCTACTATTGTGCAATCAACCTTCTCCTAGGTTCAACTCAGCACCAGAGGTGTTTATACTCCTATAGGGCTCCCACATGAGAGGGATGCCAGGAATAAATATATACTGTTATGTGTAAAAGTTAGTGCCTCCTCTTTTAATTCTATGTTTTGTGTATAAAAACATAAATTTTATCTTATCAGTAGCATTAGGCAAATACAACGTGAGATGAACAACATAACCTATGTCATTACTTATTTAACAAAAATGAAGCCAAGAAGAAAAAAATATATGCAGGCTATACCAAGTACCACCCGATTTAATACCCTGTAGATCCACCTTTATCAGCAATAACTTATAATTTCTTGCATGATTTTATCAGTGTCTCACATTGTTTTGGTCCCTTCTTCTTTACTACAGATATTACTCAACCAGAATTGGACTGACTGTTGTGGCACCTGGTGGCGGCATTAGGGTTTTGCGTTTGCTGGCTTTACGCTGCTAAGTGGTGCTATAACCATAGACTGAGGTCTTAGTTCATTCTCTCAAGCATTAATGAGCTGCAGCTCATTGAAAGCTGCACAAGATACTGTAGCATATAAATTCAAGCCAAACATTATAACTCAACAAATGCATAATCACAGTACAAAAATTACAGTACAAATTTAGAATTGAAATTATAGTCATTTCTTATCTACATCAAATTTAATGAAAGTAAACGTTAACACAGTGAGACTTTAGTTTGTATCATGTGTAATTAGAAAATCCACAAAAGGGTTTTGTGTCATCTTATACTTTGTGTTTTTTTTTTTATTCATAGTAGATTTATTAACTGAAATAAATTAAACTAAACGACCATAAAATTCAAACATAAACCGATGTCAGTCAGCAGCGCTGGTGTTTAATAAATAATGAAAACATTTTTAAAATGTGCATTTGTACATTCCATTAGCACATAGGGCATTGCACGCAGTTTTAGTCAAAGCGCACGCTCGCTGATTTGAACTTGAATAAATAAACAGATGGGATCAGCCATTAATTTCCATCAACTTGTTTGTGGTCAAATTAATAATAATTTTTTCCAAAAAGTTTATTGCCAAATAAATATTGGTTATTAAATTAATGTAAAAAAAAAAAAAAAAAAAAGCAATGTGGCGGGAATATAACGACAGGAAAAAAAAATGTACCTAAAAGATTATTTTTCCACACACCCCCACCGCTGCGCTTAGCGCTCCATTCACATTCAAGTTTAAAGTCAGCTACTGAAACCTCCAGCAGAGCTCATTGTCCTGATGGTCATTTTTAAATGCCTTTACTGCAAATAAATAAATAAATGACTTTACTCTAAGTAAATAAATAGCTTGAATGAAGAAACAAAATTCCTTAATGCGCATTATTGTAACATATCAGAAATAAAAATACTAATGTTTTAGTTTAATCCAATGAACACAAAACAGTGACAAATTTTTTTTTGATCATATCAGTATTTTTTATTGATCATATAATTTGTTTACTTTTGTGGCATTAGACTGTAGTTTTTAGCTATTTCAGTGCGTCCACGCTGTAAGGTATAAATGTGTAAATTTAACTAAGGTAAATTAAGGATGTCTTGTATAATATAATATACCTGTCCATAAATAAAAAAGGAATATTTAGACTGTTATGCAAAATATATTTTACTTAAATATCACAGATTAAAACAATCAGTCAGGAAGTACTTATTATCACACGTTTTTCTTTTCCATTTTATACAATTATTTTTTCATAAATAAAGTCATGGCACTAAGTTTTCAACGTGACTCTATCACAAGTCTCTCTAACTGCCAAAATGTTTCCGGCTGTTCTCTTCTCATGCTGGGAAAAGATTCTTCTTTTTGGTCAAAAAGAACAAGACATTGTCCTCATCTATGTACTACCAAAAGCTTAATCAGATCACTATTAAGAACCACTATACCCTTCCTCTGATATCTACAGCCTTCAATCTACTACATTGGCCCAGACAAAATTAGATCTCCATAATATTTAGATTTGAGCTTGTTCACTTTGGGAAATTCGTCAGCCCCTTAAAGGCTAGCGATGTAAGAGTGCCCTTATTCATCTTGCTGCTCCTTGGTCAGGCATTGAAAGAAAAGGTATAGCATATTATCCCTCCCCATCTGGCGGTCATCTGCAAGTTATAACAAGCCTCCAGCATGTCTGGCCAGTGATTAAAGTATCCATAGTATACATCTCCTGGTTAAGTATCTCTTTTTGGCACACATGCAGACTCCAAGCAAAAGGATCTGAATGAGCTGCTGGACCAGTTCCAAGACGTGTTCTTCACCGACCCGGGGCTCACACATCTGGTGCGACACGATATCAAAACCCCTCCCAGCGCCGTCATTAGGCAAAGACCGTACCGAGGCCCGTCGCCGTGCCATTGAAGCGGAGGTAAAGAATATGCTTCAGTGTGGCATTATAGAGGAGTCGATTAGTCCCTGGTCTAGCCCCATAATGACAGTGCCCAAACCCGATGGTTCGATCCGTCTATGTAATGATTTCCGACGCCTCAATCAGATATCACAATTCAATGCAAATCCATTGCCACAAGTGGATGACCTAATCGACCGGCTCGGTAAAGCTGGGTTAATTTCCACGCTCAATCTAACCAAGGGATACTGGTGGCCCAGGTGGCCCTGACACCAGAGGCGAAAGAAAAAACTGCATTCAGCACTAAACAGGGACATTGGCAGTACAGAGTCCTCCCCTTCGCCCCCGCCACCTTTCAAAGACTAATGGACATTGTGCTCCGAAACCACCGTCCATACGCGGCGGCTTATTTAGACGATGTAGTCATCCACTTGGGCAGCTGGGACAAACACCTGTTCCATGTGCAGGAAATTTTACGAGAGCTTCGTAAAGCGGGGTTAACAGCCAACTCAAAAAAGTGTTTCGTGGGGCTAACCGAAGCACAATACCTGGGGTACCAAATGGGACGGGGCCTCCTGAAACCTCCTAAAAAAGGGACAGCCAGAAAAACTACATTGGACACAAGAGGCAGAAAACGCATTAGAACGTCTAAAAACCCACCTCACCAGCGCCCCCGTCCTCCGGAACCCAGACTTCGACAGACCGTTCAGCATGCACACCAATGCCTCGGAGATGGGGCTGGGAGCTGTCCTGTCACAAGAATTTAATGGGCAGGAGCACCCGATTCTGTACGTGAGTAGGAAACTTACATCAGTGGAACAGAAATACGCAACCATAGAGCGAGAGGCCCTCGCCATTAAATGGGCTGTAGAGGAGCTGAAGTACTACTTAGCCGGCCGGCATTTCACGTTAGTCACAGATCATGCTCCTCTACAATGGGTGGCAAGGGCTAAAGAGACAAACCCTCGCATAACACGCTGGTTCCTCTCACTACAAGATTTTTTTTTTTCTATACAACACAGGGCTGGTGCACAACATAACAACGCTGACGGGTTGTCCAGACAACACGCACCAGAAGCACTGTCTACGGACTGGGTTTTCTGCTCCCTTCTGCCTCCTATGATTGTGATAGCGAATAAATCAAACGAGAGAAAGGAAAAAAATTGTGTGAGTTTCACATACTGTATAATAACACACACACACACACACATACACACACACACACACACACACACACACAAAATTAAATTACTAAATGTAATCTTAAATGTAATTTAACATAAATTACTAGTAATCTTCAGTAAGGTGTGTGTGTGGAAAGTCTCTTGGCATATTTTACAATATTTAATAGGTGTCAGAAGAAGCTATTGGGACATGTTTAATGACAGTCTTAATATGTCTTCTGTTGACTCAGCAGTTGGTTTATTCTTTGGAGAACTTTCTGGATTCTTCACTTCTGACTGGATCATGTTCAGAGCACTCAGTATTTTATGGTAAGTTAATGTAAATTTTTTTCTTTTTTTTAGTAACTTGAGGTAGGAGCAAGAATATTTTATTGTTTAAAATAAATGCTTTGATATTAATATTGTGTGGGATTCATATTTTTTTCCCATACTGTTTTGTTATTCAAAAAGTGAGAAAGCGTCATGGATAAGTCGTAGCCTTAAAACAAGCTTTTTCTTTATCCTTGTAAAATATTTATTATAAGTTGTAAATTCACCATTAAATATCATATTCATCTAGTGTTTGTTGAGAATTTGAAAAGGGGTGAATGTTTTGTATTAAATCCAGATGGAGCCCCGTATCCTGTTATTCCTCACATGTTAAATACGTAGTAAGGTAAATTAGTCAGACATACAGTACAGACCAAAAGTTTGGACACACCTTCTCATTCAGCGAGTTTTCTTCATTGTGTTCTTTATTGTGTTCTTTATTGTGTTCTTTAGCCCAAACAAGTCTCTTCTGCTTGTTGCCTGTCCTTAGCAGTGGTTTCTTAAAGTAATGATGCCACTCGTTTTTTTCTTCACTTAGCTGCTTTTTTCTAGCCATAATACAAATTCAAACTCTTTGTGTCCAAACTTTTGGTCTGTACTGTATACAGTATATATATATATATATATATATATAGGCCCATATATTGGCGCTGTGGAATTCCTCTTTAATAACACACAGAGGTTTATGGCCTGTACAAACATCCGTAAGAAATGTTTAAGTGCCAGACATACTGTGCGAACGGCTCTACACACAGTTACCTTTCCCACATGCTCTGCATTGTACAAAAGTGCTACTGTATGTACAGAATGTTTTCTAGGCGCAGACCCGCGTGGTTGTGATATTTGCAATATGCGGTTTCAAGAAATGTGTTAAGTAAATTAACGATTCCCTTAAAAACTGATAACACTCTTTTCAAATAGGAAATAAAAATGAAAATTTATTAGGAAATAAAAAGACATCAATATGTGGTCTTATAACTCTCTCCCTGCGAAAAAAAAACAAACAAAAAAACTTGTATAATTTGTACCACAGGATCCACAGGATCATCATCAAAAGCGCACGTCATGCCGAGTGTAAATGGCAATGATTAAAAGTCTTGTTTAGACCCTCTTCTGTTATATCAGAAACACTGATGTAAACCATTAGCTCAATGGCATCTCTGTAATATACATCCAGGTATGGTTAGAGCTAATATTACAATGCTAACCGCTAATGTTTAACATAGGGAAACTAGCTTGTCCATTACTATACATTAATATAATAATATATTTAGACACATATACTTGACGTAAACAATTAGCTCTATTGTTCGTGTAAAATGCCTGTCCAAATATGGATCTATAAGCAAGTTAATATCATTATGCTAAGCGCTAGCTTACTAATAGGGCTAAGATAGCAGACTATTAACTGTTGCCTATTAACTATTGCTAATTTTCCTTGAGCTAATTCTTAACTGCTCCTGTTATGGGTAATGTTACAGATGGTGTGGTAGAAATTTTTAATGGATAACCTTATATGAGCAGTCTCTAATAAAATTTTCTTCTCTTATTGTGACTTAGACTGAGTCTCAGATTTCCACGAAAGTTATTTGGCACCCCAGATGGGATCCTGTAATTGAAAAGTCTGGGTGAGCGCAGCGTGCAGCGCGCAGCGCTTCGAAGGCTTTAATTTGTCCGACGCTCATTGATTGGCCACTGAAGCAGAGGAAAATATTCATGCTGTTCAATGCCAGTATCGACATTAGTTGAGAAAGAAAGCGCCAATGTTAAAATAGACTGGTCAACGTTAAAAATGTGGGAAAATTAGGCTAAAAATAGAGAAATAAATCACAACCTAAAAATAAGAATGAACATAAACTTGCACATAATATAGAATTGCAGGAAGGGGGAGATCCTGTGCCCCAGTTACATCGACTGCCTGCTCTCCCTCCCCAGCAGCGACCACCGGCATATGAGGTGCAGCCACTCATGAACCTGCCACCACCACCATATTCACATAACAGTTTACAAACAAGTCCGGACCCAGGAGATATGGGAGGGAAGAAATTCGGTGATGAATTAACTAACTTCTGCAAAGAATTTAAACCAACCTCAAACGAGCTGAGAAGACTGCTCAGGCAGAAGCTGGGGGTAGATGTGACCAGATTAAAAATTACCTGGCCCGCTAACCCTACAGCTATGAGATCACCCGAATGGGAAGCTGAGGACAACGCTCCATATTCTGCCCTGATCAATCATATAGCAGATGCAGCAGATAAGGCCTTCCCAGTAAGGATGGACATGACAAAGATTGCAATGTGAAAACAACGAGATGGTGAGATAGTGTCACAATGTCCAACCAGACTCGTGGAAGTTCAAGATGCTCACAGTGGACTAGTGAAACCTGAGAACCTGTGAAACAAGTGACGCAGTCACACCCTATGAAGCACATCTGAGAAACTGTTTCATGAACAGACTTAAAGAAGACATTACTAAAAAGATCAAGGACACTTGTATCACTTGGGACACTGGGAAACTCACATTGATTGAACAACATGTAATTCACGCAAAGAAACCTCTAAATTTGGAAAGACAGAAGAGACAGAAAAAACGAGAAGATGAGACACATGAAGCACAAAAAGCACTGCGCCAGATGTTCACTGAAAGATACAGTGAGGTAATGGTGCAGAAGGAAGAGGACATGGTTGAGGTCATGGGTGAGGATGAGGCAGAGGGTGAAGGGGTGGAGCAGGGGCCATTGGATGTTTTGTTTGTGGATCTAATGACCATTGGCCAAGAGTTTGCCCAAAGAAGCAGCCTCAGCAGGCGCATACGAACCTGAAAGGCTGAAAGGAGCTAAGGGGAGCGAAGGAGGGAACTCCAGAAAGGTTGGGTGAATCAAAAGTTTCTATGGTT
The DNA here is from genome assembly GCA_011419295.1 of Clarias macrocephalus. Classification (NCBI taxonomy): domain Eukaryota; kingdom Metazoa; phylum Chordata; class Actinopteri; order Siluriformes; family Clariidae; genus Clarias; species Clarias macrocephalus. Next base: position 10,947 of record JAAGKR010011627.1, read on the forward strand.
TGCAAAGAAGATAGGCTTAAGCTAACCCAACCCTCTCCTAGCACTGATATTGATACAATTAAGAATGCTATATCCCATCTATAGCATAAATATGAGCCAAAGAGTACATATGTGTTGTATAATTCAGAAGTGTTTGCTAGAATGCCACTATTAGTTCTCATAGTTGGGGGCAACCCCATATCATTCTTGGTAGATTCAGGGGCAGGTAGGTCAGTTATTAAGTCTAGTGAGTTTGCAACACCTCCTAAATTGAGTGGATGATTCCTGCACTCTATAGGGGTGTCAGAGGTCCCGGACATCGAGCAGTTCTCAATACCACTAAAGTGTGAATTAGAGGGCCAAAGGCCATTTAAATTTTCTTTTGTAATCTCTGACTGTTGTCGAATGAATCTCCTGGGAAGAGAATTAGAGTGTAAACTAAATGGCTCAATTACTAGTGACCACAGAGGTTTATCAGTAATCTACCCCGATATTACTGATTTCCACTGTGTGAAATATGACCCAAGCAGTTTAACTTATGTATATGAGTGGAAGCTGTGTGACGCTGCTGCAGGAGCAGTTAATCAGATACTCATGGATAAGGCACCTTCTCTCACTAACCCGCTGAACACAACCTATATGATGCCTGAGACATTTGAGTTTAAATTTTTTTCAGCCGACGTCTGACATTTCATGTATGGATTCGGACGGGACTAACATCTCCGTGTTTATTACGGAGGTGGGCGTGTCTGTGTTTTCCATGTGGGCGTTGCACAAGACCACATGTTGAGGATTTCTACTGGAGCGTAGAAAGCAGAAACTCGAATAACGGCGCGCTAGAGATTGTACGGTGGTTCACGTTGACCAAAACACACAAGAAAATGCGTTTCGGGGAAAAAAACATTTTCAGCAAACACAGACATTCGCATTCGGACGGGATTGGATTTCTCAGAGGACCGCCGAGTTTGCTGAAAAACTGTAGGTAATTTCCTCTGGAATTTTTACAGAGGTCGTGTGAGAAAAAGACAGACATGGCAGATTCAGACAGGATTAAAATCACAAAGTACCTCTGTGAAACAGAAATTTCGCTAATGTCCCCCAGTAAGACTAGTCCCAAAACTTCCATGCATTAGTGACAGAGGAAACATGAAAAAAAAAAAAATTCCTTCAAATAAAGTATGTTGCTAAATGTTTACGAAAAAAACTGTAGTGAAAATTGCAACGCATATAAAGATTTAATATTTACATTTAGTTACCCGAACTTTCAAAAGCAAAGACACAGGGCAAAACCATAAAGAACGTTGACTTTAACTCCACCCTCTCGTTACATCCCCACAAACATACACATACTGTAAGTACGCAGATACATATACATGAAAACAAGACAAAACCATAAAAGATATCAGCTTTTTTCTTTCTCAGATACGTTGTTTGTTTTTATGGAAAAAAAATTCTGTAGCTAAAATTCTGGTTGTCATAAGTGAAGAAATAATGTAATCAAAGACAAAACCATCCAGAACGAAAACTGTCAGTTAAGATGTGTTAGAGTTTAACAGAAAGGCATGCCGGACTTCCATGAGTTATGCTGGATCACCAGCTAAACCAGCACAAGACCAGCACTAACTAGCAAGACCAATGCTGGTGGTAAGGTTTCATCAGCATAGATATGCTGGTCTTCCATCAGTTATGCTGGTTCACCAGCTAAACCAGCATCAGACCAGCACTAACCAGTATATAAATCATGCTGGTCTATGCTGGATTTTTCAGCAGGGTGATCACCATGCACACATGTAACTGGCATGGGGCTGTATGGCGGTGTGTTGGGTGGCACCATTGTGGGATGGGCTAATGTGATGCCGTTCTCAATGTCTAGTAGTCCATCGGTGGTCCATTAGTTTTTAACCAGCGTGTTCCTGGCATGGAAGGCCAATGCGAGGTGATTCTGGTCTCGCCGGTTGGGGAGTCTGTTCTTTGGAAAAAAAGGAGTAGAAAAGCGAGGGAAGCTTCTCTGGCAGTAGCTTTTTCTTTTGACCCAAGGAACTCCTAGGTACTCTCCATCTCTTGCATGTTCGCAGGCTCATGGCTACAGCTTTTCATACCTCTTTTGGAAGGGAGTGAAGTGCACAATCCATTGCCACTCATTCCACCAGTTGCACTCTAGAATCAACATGTGTCTGAGGAGTGCTTGCTGGTGAATGCTCATTTTAAGCAGGTGTCCCAGATATTCTTAGTGGGACCATTGTGGGCTTGGGTTTGTTTTATGTGAATTCACAAGCACAAACAGTCTGCACGGTGTTTAACAAGCTCAAACATTATGCAGTCTTATGTGAATTACGCTCTTTAGCAGAACAGTGATTTCACCACCAGATGAGTGGTGCAGATTCACTGGTCGCAGCTGAGTGAATACAGAGTCCTCTGGGTCACCGAGTAGGTGAGCAAGAGAAAGCACGCCCTTTACACACACACACACACACACACACACACACACACACACACACACACACACACACACACACACACACAGCTCTTGCAGGTAGCGAGGCGTAGGTTATGCCTTGTCCATGAGTGGTCTGAGTGAGAAGCTTTTATCATCACACAACCTACTGTAGGGTTAGACTGGCAATGAGCTCCACAGGAAACTTTGCTATGAGAGAACTGAGAGAAAACGCATGCAGACAAAGATGCCATTAAAAGACAAACATTCCAATTAGATTCCAATGAGAATTTGGCTCAAAAATTTTGAATCAGTGATTGAGTCCATTGCTCTATATGGCAGCAAAATGTGGCTCAAATACACATCGGCAAATTGAGCAAAATTATTTTGTAGGTGCTGTAAGGGCCTAGATGGCGCCTGGCGCCCAGAGCCCAGTTTTTTTGTTAAAGTTTAAGCTTCAGTTCCCAAGATGACCACGGTCAGGTGATAACTGGTGATAACTGCTGGTTAGATTATTTAGGTTGATGCCAGTTTAGCTCATTGCTTTGATTAGTTTGTAGAGACTTATGTTTGTTTTGTTTTTAAGTTAAGTGTGTTTGTTTGTTTTCTTTAATATTAATAAAAACCATCTTCACCGTCTTAACCTCTGCATTTATGCCTCACCTACACCACCTTAAGAAGCCTGACTGGTGCAGAGCAACACCATGAATAAGGCATGCAAGGCAGAATTAGGCCAATATCTGTTACTGATGAAGATACAAAAAAGGACAATTAAATTCTGGAAACACGTAAAAGATACAGAGCCACATGCACACCATTATAAAGCTCTGCAGTACTAAGTGTTGAACATAGAGTTGAGATTTATGGATGCAGTGAGAGAGGACATGAAGTTAGTTGGGGTGAGAGAAGAGGATGCGGAGGACAGAGTAAAATGAGGCAGATGATTCACTGTGGCCACCCCTGAGAGGAAACAGCAGAAGAACAAAGAAGAAGAATTGTGATGAAATGGTGTGTGTGAATAATGTAAATATATGTGTAAGACTGAGTGGTTTGTGTGAGAGAGTGTAAGGGGGAACATGTAAGACTGAAGGGAAGTGTGTGTGTAAGACACTTCCCCTTTGTCTTACTTGCCCTCTCTCTTTTTCTAACTCACACACACACACTTCCCCTCAGTCTTACAAAAGGTAGAGAGCCACATGCACACCACTATAAAGCTCTGCAATACTAAGAGTTGAGCAAAGAGTTGTGAAAAAACTGGCGTGCTCCCCTGACAAGCTGCTCCACCTGCTGGCAGAGTCACATACCTGCCACCAAGTGAGGGGGTACGATTAAAATGAAGGAAATGTGTGTGTGTGTGTGTGTGTGTGTGTGTGTGTGTGTGTGTGTGTGTGTGTGTGTGTGTGTGTGTGTGTGTGTGTGTGTGTGTGTGTGAGGCAGAGAGAGAGCGAGAGAGTGGGAGAGAGGTCACATAAGACAGAGGGGAAGTGTGTACATGTGTGTAGGTTTCACAGGCGTCACGGAATCTCTCACCTCTCCTCAGCTAAACTGGCGTGTAGATTGCGTGAAGGAAGATATTCATGTGCTGTGGGTCATTTTTATTTTTTTATGTTTACAACGATGAATTAAAAGCAGATTTATCAATCTGAGAACTAATAAAACCATATTTCATAAAGAAAATTCCCTCTTAACAACCTTTTTTTGCACAGACTATATTTTAGCCATAATAATCAGGACACGTAGTGTGTGTGCAAGCTGATAAATTATGCATGTTCACATCCCCCGTCCCTACAGAATGATTCAGATAGACATTCTGTACATTCTTACATGCTGAAATATATTTGTATCTAGTGCATTGCAGTGTCTATTTTTTTTTTTTACAATACATGTAAAAAACATTTTCTTTATTATTATTATAAGTACTGTAATTTGCACACCATACCTTGTTCCTAAGGGATGCTGTGAGGGTTCACCACTAGAGGGCACTGTTTTGAGTTGGTTTGTTTTGTAGTTTTTGTTTGTAGGCTCAGTTTCCCAGAAGGCACCTCGGTCAGGTGATGAAAGTGCTCACCTGAACCGAGGTAGCTCATTAGACATTCTATAAGTAGCTGTTTGTTCTGGGAAACTGGTTTGACCATTATTATTGTCATGTGGACTTTCCTTTAGTTTGTGTTTGCTTTAAGTTGGCATATGTTTTATGGAGCTGTCCTTGTTAAATGTGTTAGTTTGTTTCTTAGTCTGTTTGGTTTCCCTTGTGTAAGTACCACTGTAGAATGTTTAGTTCTTAGTCTGTTTTGCTACTAACATGGTGACACTAACCTGCCTAGTTCATAGTCTGTTTAGTCTCCTAGTTTGTCTAGGCTCCACGTCTGCTTAGATCTTAGTCTGTGTACTTACTAACCTGCTTAGCCACTAACCTTCTTAGTTCTTAGTCTTTCCCCTATCTAGTCTGCTGTGTACCCAGTCTGTTCATCACTTAGATCTTAGGCTACTAGTCTGTTAGCAACTTGTCTGATTAGCTACCATCCAGCTTAGCAGCTAGTGTGTGTAACAGCTAGTAGGCTAGGTCTCCATTATGTTTAGTGTTGGTCCTCTTGACTGTTTTGTATATTAGTCTGTCCAAGTTATTTGTGGTGTCATGCTCCATTAGAAAGCCAACATCCTTTGTTCAAGTTTTGTTTATAGTTTTGGTTTGTTTGAATAAAAAGGACACTTTTTGTTTCAAACTACCCTCTGCATCTGTGCCTGCCCTTCTTCAGCCCACGGCATCAACATCTAGACAGAATACCAACTTATTCATGACGGATGCTTAGGAAATGGATCTCAGCCTCATGCAAAGTCCATGTCCTCTAACCAAGGTGGGAATTAATCCAACACAATGTTTGCAATCTAAAACTAATCGAAAACGTGGTCACGAACACACATGACCCTTTTCCTGACGACACCGTCAGGAAAATAGACTGGCCATGTCTACACACCTCTGTTAAGGTCACGAATAAATGCCAGTCCTTGTTCCTGAAGAACCCTCTCAAGAAAACGGGTACCTTAAACCTGCGCACCTCTGAGCCATGGATGTGTGGTTCACACATTAATAAAAATGCAACTACTGTGAATTAACGTGGCATTTGGCAGATCCTCTACATTCTACCTTGTTCCTGAGACACTCTCAGGAAAATGAGCCTCGGCTGCGCCTCGCAGGCCTCTAGCTCAAGGAGAGCAATACCCCCCCCAAAAAACTAAATCATGCACCTCAAGTGCATAACTGCAACTGCACGCCGCTCCCTGTTCCAAAGAACACTTTAAGGAATATGGTTATTATAATCTATTTATTTATTTATTTCCTAACCATGCGCCTCTATGCCAGGGCCAGCTTATACACTCAATGCACGCTTCAAATGCCTCACTAAATTACAGAAATGCTTCCCTCAATAACACATTGAATGATGCATAACTGTGAATGCATTCACTAAACGCCCCTCCCCCCTTTAAATTACCGAAGGGAATTGAAACATTTTTGTTTGTTTCCTACATAAAGGAACTAAAATTAATTAACACAACTTTAAATAATTAAATAACCATGTAATCATTTGTTTATTTATTCATTTATTTAGCGTTTTTAATGACATAAGGAGAATTTCTTAAAGTTCAAAACAAAATGAAATGTTATGTTTCTAGACTTTAGCCGTGTCCAGTGTTGGTCAACTTAGCTGTTGGTTTCCAACCCAGATCTGTTCACTCTGTCCAAGCTCCATCTCAAACATTGACTTCCTGATATAGTCCTCATCCCCCCTATGTACCTGTCCGAAGCATGTCCATCTGGCCTCTCTACCTTTGTTTCCAAACTGCCCTACTTGCACTGTTCCTCCAATTTAAACATTCTTGTCACTCTCAATGCAAATTGCACCATCTTTAGCTCCGCCCCTACAGCCCTGTGTCCTTTCTTTTCAGCAAAGTCTCCAAACAATACAAGACTGGTGGTCTCATAACCATTCTATAATTTTTTTCTTTTCATACCTGCTTATACCTTTCTGGCACAGATAATTCCTGCTACTCTTCTCAGCTTGAACTCTCATATTCACACAAAACTGCTCTCAAAATTTGGGATAAGCCATAATTATAAACAGAATCCATGTTACATTAGTATTTTACAAATTGTTTGGCCATTTGTAAGCATGAATGCAAGATTTGCATTTTGCAGTTAACATTACATTAGCCGACTGCTAACCTGCGGCTGTTGTCATTATAATCGCTGGACTCCTTTTTGCTACGGTTGGTATGACTGGGGCTGGGCTCATCCACACCAACAGTGCCAGCTGTTGTCTGTAAGCTGTCAAACACGGTGCATCCCTCTGCTTTAAGTTTATTCCCTGTGCCCTCAAATGTTTCATTAGATTTGACGTGTTTCCCCCTTTACACACAACTGCCGTAAAATATTTACTGCACGTCGCGGTGTCGGAATCCTTTCTTGTGAAATATAGCCACACTTTTTTTAGTTTTAGGCATTTTAACGAAAGTTAATTTAGCAAGATAAGATAGCGGTACTGTAGATCACCAACTGCCGTCAGAGCGAGTGTAACGTTAGTTGCTGCATTCACGTGCATCTCGGATGGTCTCATTTCCAGATTATTTGCGCTTTTAATTTCTTTACCTAATCTAATAAACGTTTAATCTGCAAAAATAAAATGATAAAAAAATAATAATAATAATTTTTCCGATCATTTCTGACACCCCATGAATGCAGTATTTAATTTTTTACTAGCGATCATGTGTTTTGAACTGTGTCATCATAGCCTCAGAGAACAAATACATTTAAGTGGCACCGAAATGAGGCACCAAAATTCGCGTTCTGTTTCGATCCGGTACATACTGGTTCTGTAGGTACCGGTGCCATATTGGCACCAGTTTTCGGTACCCAACCCTAGTGATGACCGTCGTTTTAAAACTTGCATTGTAATCATTTAACTTGTATTTGGTATATTTACACTTGTAGATTAGAACTTTAACAGACAGATGTTGCTCCAGCGGTGATATTGCATAATGACAAAACAATACAAGCACACTTACTGTCAGTAATACAACACTACAATAAATAATACTACAATAGAGCCAAATGTTGACCTCAGTGTCTGATAGAAAAAAAAATCAACATGGAATAATACCAAAGCTACTGTAACCACGAGCAAGCCATCAGTTATTGGTATGGTCTAGGGTTGGGCCGTACAGTAAATGATTGGTTCGGGGTTCTATTTTAAACTGTTTGAATGTGGATGTGGGACACAGTGGCGTAATATAACAAAAACTAGACAAATGCGTAAATTTACAATCAAGTGAGGTTTGTATTGCTTTACACAAAAACACATGCAAATGAAGACACATACACAACAGATGTATGATGTACAGATGCCTTCCCCATCTCCCTAAACCAAAAACAGTGAACAAAAACCTTTTCCCCAAAATAATGGGCAGCCACACCCCTACTA
>JAAGKR010011628.1:0-18821 GCA_011419295.1 Clarias macrocephalus
AGCGCAGGTGAAGCCAGCAGCCCAGCTGGCAGCCCGGACCCCGGAGGCTCAAACAAAACAGTCCCATCCGCATACTGTTCAGAGCACGTTGCAGGTACAAGCCTTAACATACCACCTGGAATACGACACGACTTACGACCCCTCAATTTCACCTTACCAGTACGTACTATGGGGGACTGGTCCTCTGCTAAATGGCAATGTTGTAATGCCTGTAAAACAAATTTTGGGGCTTCCACTGAAGAGGGACAATCAAACAAGCCAGGGCCATACTGACCAAAAAGCTCCTGGTAGCATCGACTAAGGACATTCATTCCCAGTACCCCGGGAATTCCAGCACAGATGCCCCCAGGAGGATCCCTAACCACCAAAACCCCACACTTGGGAATCAAACGATTACACATCTCAACATCCAACTCCATATAGCCGATGTAAGGAATGGACAAACCATTGGCTGCACGAAGCTGGAGCCAGTGGCATGACTTTAACCGTTCTACGTCCCACGATTGAAAATGCGTTTGAAAGCAACTTTCAGTAATGGTGGACACCATAGACCCGGAGTCAACCAAACAAGGCACTTGAACACTACCAATACGAACAAGAAGATGTGGGCAAGACGACATTAAATGAGATATAGCAGTATTCGAGCCGTTCTCCTCCCCAACCGCGCTTTGGCTCTGCAACGCGGTGGGGACTAGTTTCCCGACCCCGCGGGCGAGTCAGACTGTGCACTAGTGGCTCGCGTTGTAGCGGTTAACGGAAAATGAGTAGGTACACGCTCCCCATCGCACTCCCTAGCAAAGTGACCTGGTTTCTGACATCTTCGGCACACAATCTGGTTACGACGAGGAGATTGACTATGGGGCTGGGGGGGTCTGTAAACGAGCAATACTTTGAGTTAACTTATTAATCTGTTCCTGCTGTAACCGCAACATTTCTTTAACTTCTCCCAACTCAGACACCCGAGAAGACTGAACAGAGGTTTCACAAGGCTCACCCCGCACCCCATACTGAATGCCACATGCAGAAGGAAGTGAATGGCTATGACCCCGTAAACTCCCCGGCATACCCTCCCGTTCCCATCGGAGTGCTTCACCCCGTACATCTAAAAGAGTCAGGGTGGGTTGACCTCGTACCAATTGCTTAAGTTCTCGCCGAAGGGCATTGTCATTGACATGCTCGATAAACTGGTCACGCAGCAAAACTTTAATTTTCCTCCTCGATCCACTCCTCAACATCAAGACTAGACCTGCCACTAAATTTTGGACGCCTTCGATCTCGTGGTACAAAAACATACCTCTCTGGCAGGACAACACACTTATTACTTGATTGTGAGGTGGAAGGAGGAGGCCCACCAACGCCGGGAGGTGGCCCACTAGGACCTGGAGGAGCAGATGGTTGCTCTTGCCGTAACCGTTCGTTATCTGCTCTTAACTGAGCTACCAGCTCCCTTAACTCGCGCAGTTCCTCCTCCATACCTATAGCACAAACCTCACTTACCACCTGAGGAAGGCACACCGGATGTTGCTGCTGTTTTCTCCTCCGGCTCAATGTCTCACCTCACAAAAAAATAAAATCCATCCCAATACAAAACACTACACGAACAAAGAAAAAAAACAGCCACACCTCAGTACACACAGCAAACCAAATACATATGTACCCACGTCTCTCCAGAAAAGAAAAAGAAGCCGATCCTGCCGATTACGCCAAAAATGTGGCACAGTGGTGAAAATATTTTAAAACCGATTACGCCACCCCGAGGTTAACCGGGGAAATAACCCAATTGAGAGACATAGGTTGGTAGGCCAAGTAACCCAAAGAGATGTGTGGACAAATGTACAAAACTTTATTTTTAATTCACAATCAAATAATTAAAAAGCTCATTAGCATACAATGCTAAATTTAGATCAACCGGGCACTCTGTATCCTAACACAAAACAAATAAATAAAAAAAACAATACTCACGACACGAGAAACAAACCAAATTACAGGCACAAACTTCACAATGGCTGGGACAGGCTAGATGAAGTACCGGTAGTACGGGTGCACTCGTGCATCACACACACACACTCGCACAAGGTGAAACATGAATCCAGTCAACACTGCACTCCACACTGCTATAATAACACCAGTGCTCCAGCTAAGTAGCTAACCTCCCGGCCTCCCAGTGCCTAAGATGGACAGAATTACATTCAATAACAATCACACACCTCTACAATATAAAACAAACAAAACTAATGAAAGAGCAAAAGTTCTCTTTACCTCCATACACAAGAAAACATAAGACAGGGAAAAAGGTAAAAATAACAATTAAACCAAAAAAACAAATAAGGAAATTTCAAGCTAGATGCTCATTGCAGCAATCATATCAAATTCAGAGTTCTCCAAAAGCTACGTCACAACACAATATCTGTAAAGATTACAGATGCAGATAGCCGTAGTAGCAGGGCAGCTCCAAACCAGTGCTACAGTAAGCTATCCATGATCCCACTCCACAGGCACAATGTAACCAATAACCCGGAGCAGATCCACAAAGAAGAAAAAAAAAGAAAACGAAACAACAAAACCGGAAGAGAAAAACAGCAGCGCCGTCCGCCGTCAATGCGGAAGACAAATACTTCCGCCTTTGAACGGTTCACCGGCAGCCTTATCGCACCAAGAAGAAAAGAACTATGAATAAAATGAATCTTTTCTATGAACCAGAGAAAACAAAACTCACTTACCCGGATGAATCGTTTTATCACGCGAGTTGTACCGCTGCTCACAGCTCACAAAATGTCATGCACGAGGGCGCGTGTGCAGAACGAGTTCCACGACTAAGCAGTAAACAAACTGCTGGTTAACATTACTCGATGCCGCAATACACAGCACATAAGAAGCGTGCACCTACCTGATAAAGAGTGAACAGTCTGACAACCAGATATCAATTGGCCATGGTGCACACTAAAGGAAAAGACATATTGCAGGTTAGTGTGCATGCCCATCTCTCCATTAGCCACATAGCTACAAACACCTACCACACCACTCCTGCTCATGCGCACACCGTAAGGGCGGTCCTAGTCATGGCGTACGCCAGGTAAGATAACTCCCGCCTTAAATACAATCAAGAACTATTCTGATAGGCCATCATGCGTGATGAGTCACTTACCGATAAACCAATAAGGAGGGCCCATCACATTGCCACACATGTTCATCCTGAAGTGCCTCCGGCAGGAATGAGATACTTGGTGGAGCTTCAGTAGAATATGTCCAGCTACCCGGCCGTGACACGAACAGTCAAACACCCTCCTCATTTCCTTAGAGAAATCCTGGAAGTTGGAACAACAAAGGTCATGGGTGTTCCATGGGTGTCTGAAGAGTGCAGTGCACCTCTCCCAGGCCCGACCTGAGAGGAGTGTGATGACGTACGCCACCTTGGAGCATTTTGGGGGAGGAAAGAGTGACAGGTGCCTGAATCCCTTTCAAAGGTTGGGGGGCAGGTTGGTGTGGTTCTCACTGCATGTTGAGGTCCCTGTTTTAAACAGGAGAGAATTGGAACTTTTGGAGCTGGGTCATGACATCAGCAAGGGCTTGTAGGGTATTTAGCGGCTCCTGCTGGTGTGCTCCGAGAAAAGCGCATTGGCGCTCCAAAGCCGATCTCATGCAGTCACACTCTGCTGGATTAATTTCACTGTCTGGACTATTCTGTCACGAGGCGGAGCAGACAAAGGTGAATCTAAACACATATGAATGATCGCAATGTTAGACAAAAGCATGATCGAAAAGCGGAAGCGAGGGTCAAACACCAGGAAATGAATCAGTGAAATGTCTGAGCCTAATTGCAAAATGGGAGCCATAGTCAAAAGTGGTAACAGGAAAATTAAACAGCAAGGCAACTATCCAAAAAAATGTGAAACAAAGACCGTAGTCAAAACTAGAAATAGCGAGGTGAAAGCCGGGAAATCAAACAGCGGAGCAACAATCCAATACGAGAGACAAGAAATGAGAAAATTAGAAAACAAGGCGAAATCTGCAACGTGAAAACATGAAACAAACCGCGAGGCAATGAAAAAAAATTGAGGCAATGAAACGAGTGTTACTGTAGGAATCAAATTCAAATCAAATGCAAATTTTATTCATCACACACACAGTCATACAATTCAATTCAATTTAATTCAATTTTATTTGTGTAGCACTTTTAACAATTTACATTGTCACAAAGCAGCTTTACACAATCAAAAGAATTATTGAAGTTTGTATGAAATGTGAATGTGTATGAATCAAAATGATAAGATTGTCCCTGATGAGCAAGCCATGCATGACGGCGACAGTGGCAAGGAAAAACTCCCTGAGATGGCAGCAGAAAGAAACCTTGAGAGGAACCACACTCAACAGAGAACCCATCCTCATTTTGTATGATACACAGTATGATATGAAGTGAAATTCTTAAAGGACTGCTGATGTGAAAGCATGAAATAAAAGAATTTACAAATTAGAAATATAAGAGAAATATGGAAATAAACTTTAGATGTAAAGGTCTTTTAAATTTAAAGAATGTACAAGCAATAAAAATTATGAAAATAGGAGAATATAAAAAAATATATAATCAAATAATAAAATATAATAAAATGAAATATAGAAGAGTTGAAATGTAATATAATGTAGTGTAGAACCGTGTCCAGTTATGGACAAGATAATGTGTGAAATTGGCGAAATCAGCCAGGAATTTGAGACAGGTGTGCAAATGGGGCAGAAACAGGGGCACGTGAAAGGACACATGACAGGCTAGGGAAAACATGAATACGTGGGGAAAATGACAGCATGGGAAAAAAAACAGGCAGACAGGTTGTGAATCATGACATTAATACACAATTGGTGCAGGTGTTTGTTTACATTGAGCGAGTAGCTTATAGATTATTAAATTTGGCACATTATAGACTATTAAATCTGGCACACAACTTTTCAGAACTAAACTTTTAACATTCAGCCATAAAAAATAGTGCTGTCAATCGATAACATTTTTAAAAATCTAGTTATTTACAGTCATTATCTGTGATTAATCACGATTAATCACAATTTTAAAATACTCTGATTTAATTGTATTATAAGTGTATACAATGTTGGAATGAAGAAATGCTTGACAAACTGATTTGAGGAAAAAGATTATGGGGTTTTATAATATCTTAAACATTAACATTTAACAAATGTTGAATGAAAATCTCTCGAATGGGACCAACACTGCATGCAGGGGTGTGATAACCCACCAACAACAACCACCAACAGTGGGTGAACCTGGATCCTCAGACCCAAATATCAACAACCTTGAGCCTTAGCCACCTGAGGCACAATTTTACCCGCATCCTACATCTTACAGCCATTGCCCGTACTCTTGGGGTAACTCTGGACAATCATCTGTCATTTTCCCCTCACGTTGCTAACCTTACTCTTGCCAATTTCTTCTTTACATCATCAGAAGAATCCGACGATTTCTCTCTTCACAGGCTACTCAGGCGCTTGTTTAGTCCCTTGTCATTTCAAGACTGGACTACTGCAACTGACACCTGGCAGGGCTGCCTGTGTCCACCATTCATCCTCTGCATTAGAATTTCAAAAATAATATTGACAGCCCTAGTAAAAACCATATCTATATTTAATAGGGAAAGTAAGATCATTTCCACATGAAATGTGTGTGTAGCCATAAGAAAAACACTTGTTAGTGAGACTAATCACGAAAAAGGTTTCAATTTGCTAGGGAGCATAAAAATTGGACTTTGGAGCAATGGAAAAGGTCATGTGGTCTGATGAGTTCAGACTGACTTTAGCCCAGAGCAATGGGGGTATCAGGGTAAGAAGGGAAGCACATAATGTGATTTTATATATATATATATGAGAGAGAGAGAGAGAGATCAGGAAAGGGGGACTTACAGCAAGCAGAGGGTATTTTGGTCTGGGAGAAACAGGAAGTGTAGTTATTGGAAGACTGCACACAATTCAAGGTCAGTAAATCCATTGACAGTGTAAATTGATCTTGCAGTCAAAAGCAGGAGCAGAGCTCAAAGCAGGTAAATCCAATTATGATTTTAAATCCAGGAGCAAAGTTCAAAGGCAGTAAATCCAACAGGGATAGATCAAGGAGCAGGCAGTCTTGTGGTGAAATAGGCCAATAGAGTGCAAGAACCGAAGCGCGAAGATGAAGAAAAAACGAGAAACAAAATGCAGTCGACAAAATTGAGAAAGATGTGTGACCACAGACGATGACGGATAGGAAGTGGTCTGAGGAGGCCCTCCAGGGGATGATTCGTGGTCTTATTCCTGGAACAAGTATCGCATGAAGCTATGAAACTCTTAACATCCTCCTTAATGGTTAGCCACCAGAAGCGTTGCTCGATGAGGAAAAGAGTGCGCTATAACCACGGATTGCATGCCAACTTGGAGCTGTGGGCCCAGTCTAATACAACGGAACAGAGAGGACTTATAGTTAATCGGAGGGACGTTACTTGGACCTGGTTCCTGTTCAAGCGCATGTAGAGCTAGGTTCTCTATCTCTAAACGTGTGTTAGCCACGAAACAATGTGGAGGCAGGGTGGTTTCTTGAGGGGGTGAATCCAAAGAGGGAGAGAACTGTCGAGAAGGGTGTCAGGCTTGGGCAGTGAGAGGTGGAGTTTACATTGTCCCTGGGCGATAGGACAATGTAAAGTGAAACCTGGAAAAGAACAAAGACCATCGTGCCTGATGAGAGTTAAGTCTCTTGGCTGACCTTAAATATTCTAGACTTCTATGTTCTGTCCAGTCCAAGAAGGAATGTTCTGCCCCTCCAGCCATGTCTACAGTCTTCTAGTGCAAGCTTGACGGCCAACAGTTCATGGTCTCTGATGCCATAATTACGTTCAGACAGGGATAGACAGTAAGAGAGGAGGGAACAGGGGTGGAGTTTATTATCTTTGGAAGACTGCTCCAAAACCTGTCTCCGATGCATCCACTTCAATCACAAATTGGAGGGAAGGGTCAAGGAGGGTGAGTATAGGTCCATAGGTGAAACAACATTTGCGTTCCTCAAAAGCCTTGTCAGCCAGCAAATTCCATCAAAACAGTGATTTTGTGGATGTGAGGGCAGTGAGAAGTGCTACAACAGAGCTTTAATTCCGGATGAAACGTCTGTAAAAGTTGACGAAAGCCAAGAAGCGTTTAAGTTCCCACCTCGAGAATGGTAACGGCCAATCTGTGACTGCCTTTACTTTAACTGGGTCTATCCGAATACCTGGTGGTGATATGACGAACCGAAGGAAGGAGGTGGAGTCATGATGGAATTCGCATTTCTCAGCCTTGACGTAGAGCTTGTTCTCCATGAGCATTTGTTGTCATGGCACGCCAGGTCACACCCACCTGTCAAACCAAGCCATGATCATCTGTGACTCCATTCCACACTCCGTTTCTGTGCTTCCGTTTTGCCGCCTCATTCACTGGCTCGAGCACATCTGTTCCTCACCTGTTCCCTCTGCCCTATTTAAGTCACTCACAAATAACCACTCATTGCCAGATTATTGTGTGCTCTCATGCCCAGTTTTCCAGTGTTTATTTCTGCTTTGACCTTTGGATCTCGACCTACGCTTTTTTTCATGGATCTCGTTCACGTCTCATGTTTTGGATTATTGTTTTCTTGGTTTTCTGGATATTGACCCGTGTTCTCATTTTACGACCACGATTCTAGACTTTCTTTGACTTCACGGCTTTGAACCATGCACATCCACAACCATGATTATTCACCGCGGATCAGACCTGCGTTCAGAGCGCGCCGGCTCTCCACTTCTGCATTCTCTCCTCGAGGCTTGAGCCGTGCCTCTGCATCAATCAGCAGGAGTTTGCATTCATAAAACAATCAGCGCATTGCGCTGTTTCCCTTACAGGCACTTGGATCCACCTTGCCTGCACGGATCGTGACATTTGTAAAAACCTGACGAACATAGGGTCGATGTTCTTTCAGAGAGCCGGAGAAAATCAAAATATAATCTAGGTACACTAATGCAAAGACGTTCGGGAAGTCTTTCAATACATCATTAATGTGAGCCTAGGAGACATCTGGAGCGTTGGTCAGCCCAAAGGGAACCACAAGGTATTCGTAGTGGCCCGTAGCTGTATTGAAGGCTATCTTCCATTCATCACCTTCTCGGATCCTCACTAGGTGATAGGCATTTCGGAGATCCAACTTGGTGAAGACCCGTGCATCCTGAAATAACTCGAAAGCCAAAGACATGAGGGATAGCAGGTAGCGGTTTTTAATGGTAATCTCGTTAAGCCCCCTATAATAGATACAGGGCTGTAGGAATTTGTCCTTCTTCTCCACGAAAAAGAACCCTTCGCCCGCTGGAGAAGAGGAGGGACGAATGACTCCCGCCACAAGGGATTCTGTGATATATTGAAGAACTAGACTCAATAGAGCCCTAATCCTCAATTGGGTGATAACGGATAACAAGGATTGATCTGCAGTCATATTGTGTGTCAGGAGCCTGGAAGTTCAGTATAACAGGGGATGTGTTTAAGCTAATATGGAGTCCAGTCCATTATTGGAGGCTCAGGTAGACTGCGGGAACTACAGTCCTGAGCTATCGAGTGACTGCAATCACAAGTCCTCAGACAACATCTGTCAGCATCAGCCAAGGCCAGGCCCATGTTCGTGGAAAAGTGGAACTGTCCCCAGTCACCACATGCATCCCAAGCAGACCACATGGGGCAACCAACCAGAAGCAGGACACCAGGACGAGTCAGACAGGTCCAGGCAAATCTATTTACAAAAATGCTTGGCTAAATAAATAGGTTTTAGTCTTAAACACTGAGACTGTGTCTGAGTCCTAAACATTAATTGGAAGGCTATTCCATAACTTTGGGGCTTTTTAAGAAAAAGCTCTGCCTCCAGCTGTTGTTTTCATAATACGTTGTACTCACAAGCATCCTGCATCCTTTGATCGAAGTAAGACACTAACAGTTCACTCAGATACCATTTAATGGTTTATATGTCAAAAGTAGTATTTTAAAGTTGATGCAAAATTTCACAGGGAATCAATGCAGTGTGGATAAGATAGGGGTGATGTGCTCGTGTCTTCTAGTTCTAGTGAGGACTCTCGCTGCTGTATTCTGGACTAACTGACGCTTGTCTATGTACCTAGTTTAACAACCAGTAAAGCATTACAATAGTCCAACCTAGAGGTGATAAAAGCATGAACGAGTTTTTCTGCATCTTTTTAATGACAATGTATTCCTTATCTTGGCAATATTTCTGACGTGAAAGAATGCTATCCTGGTAAAATTATCCACATGTGCTTCAAATGAAAGGCTGAAAGCTATAATCACACAGAGGTCTTTTACTGTTGCCCTAGATGGAACAGAGAGGCCATTTAAGGTTACAGTGTGATCAAAAAGCTTGCTTCTAGCTGCATGTGGTCATATGACTAGAACTTTTGTCTTATCAGGAGTAAGCAGAAGGAAGTTAATTAACATCCAGTCTCTTATGTCCTACACACATTGCTCAACTTTAGTAGCTGGTTTTGCTGAGACATATAACTGTATATCATCAGCATAACAATACCTGCTTATGAATTATGTTGCGCAGAGGAATCATGTAAAGAAAAAACTGCAGTGGGCCTAAAACTGAACTCTGTGGAACACCAAACTCCACTTGATAACATGCAGAATAGTCACAATTTACATCTACAAATGAGGCCTAAATCCTGACTGATACAGTTTGTTTATGCTATTTCTATGTAGATATTACCATAGCTGCTGCGCTACTACCTTTTCCAGAATCTTCAAGATAAAGGGGAGGTTTAATATCGACCTGTAATTGGACAGTTCACAGGGGTCGAGGACAGGTTTCTTAATTAGTGGTTTTATAACTACTAATTTAAAAGATTTTTTACTATTTTGGATTTTTTAACTATTGCTGAGTGAAGAGAATTATTTTCAACAAGGGTTCTGTTATTGCTGGTACTATCTGCTTGAGAAAATGTGTCGGTATAGGATCTATTTCTCAGGTTGATGATTTTGCAGAAGAGATGAGTAAAAGTATTTCTGTCTCTTCAAGGGGTGTATTCTAGGTTCTGCTGTAATATGGTTAGTTTATCATCTGCATCACTTAAATTGTATGATTTCAAAGCTTGATTTTTTTTGCCTTATAATTACGATTTTGTTTTTAAGAAAGTTCAAAAGTCTCACTACAATATGTTGAGATTTTTGCAGTTAATTTTGCTACGGTATTAAATAAAACTCTAAGATTATTTTTGTTAGCTTCTTTAAAAGTGGAGAGATACAATGATTTAGCAGCACTAAGAGCTTTTTTATAGTTCAGGATTCTCTCCTTCTATGCTTTTTGGAATACTAACAATTTAGTTGTTGCCATTTACGTTCTAATTTTCCTGCGGTCTGTTTTAAAGTGTGTGTGTGTGGTCATTATACCAGGGAGCGAGTTTTTAAATTTTTTTTATCTCTATCTCTAATCTCTAATCATTTTCCTTTTAACTGGAGCTACATTATATAAGGTATAATAAGAATGTTGACTTTTTATACTTAATCCGAAGGATAATAAAGTGTGACCTGCTTCATGAGTGGGTCCTACAACACACTGATTTACTGCTAGTCCAGTATGGACATAAATGCTGTTCTCAGAGGGTCTTCTGGATTCTCAAAATTAATATTAATGTCTCCAGCAATTAACACTCATCCTCTACCAGTTAGCCAAGGCTAGTATATGTAGCTCTATCCAGGAGGACTAGCTTCATTTAGAGCTACATACTCGTTCTCTTTAATCCAGGTTTCTGTTAAACATAATATTTCAAACTCCTGATCTGTGATAGTTTCATTAACAATAACTGCTTTAGATGCGAGAGATGCTAGCTTCAGATCAGAGGTGCTGGCTGTGTATTCAGTGTGCTTTACATTTTTGGACTCTACAGTATATTAATTAAATTACTAAAATAGTCTTTCTAAATTTTAGCTTAGCTTGGGGAACAGACACAGTCTCAATATAGTGAACCCAGAGTAACCAGCTAGCAGACGGTTGGTTTAGCCTGTTTGTATGCTCCCTGGCCTGGGCTCTGAGTAGTCACTGTTTAACTAGGCCTCTTCTGAGACTATGTGCTATTCTACAAGAAATGAGAGCAGCACCTTCCAGAGTGGGATGTACCTCGTCCTGCCCTAACAGGCTAGCTTTGTCCCCAAAGGTACGCCAATTGTCTGTGACGATGAGCCGAGGAATTGAAAGATTTACAAAGAATTGAAAGATTTGAAAATCTGATTATGCCACCCTGGACAAGGCCCAGGGACCTTAATGAATTAAATCTCATTGTAGGCCACACAGGTCACCTCACAAGGAACAGGGCAGGAGACGGAGATATCAGAAAATCAAAGTTTCATTACAAAATATATTCCATGAAAAGACATTATTACAAAAAAAAGAAAAGAAAAAGAAAATAAGTGATCATTGCGAGCCGCAATTCACATATGACACTTGAGGTACCAGAACCGAGGACAACAGCAGGGCATAAGGGCACAATCGGCCTACACAACAAAGCACCCTCCACTTAAACCTGTGGCACACAGACCCTCACACGAAGCACCAACACCAGGAAGCCACCCCTGCCGTAAGCACTTGGCTCCTATACCAACTGAAACTCAAACTTTGCACTTGAACATAACATAAAATACCATAACAGTAGCTAAACACAACTATGGATAAGACAACAGACATGGACCCACACACAAGCATGCCATTATCTCAGCATGCACACATTCACAACTCCAATTGTACACACACAAAACAGTTGGAAAACAAAAAATTCAAAAGTCAAAAAGTTTTTAGGCAATCAGCGCAATGCTTAGCATCAAAGCTAAACAGGGAACCAACAAAACAAAAGACAAACAACAAGATCAAATGAAAAGTAAAACAAACTTCAAGGCAAAACAGTTAAAAGCAAAACAGCAGCGTCTTGCAGTAGTTCCCCCCTGGCACAGTCATAGAGAAGCTAATCGGATGTAGCAACGCCACTAATTTATCTGCAATAAAAAACTTTTTAAGCTTTGTCGCCACATCACATTGGCATGGGGTCAGAGCATACTACTTCATCGGACATTGCCTTCGCTAATTTAAACACCTCTGAAAATGTATTCTTGCTAACCTTTGACTGATGAAGGCTTATATGGGTAGCTCCAGCATGTACCACTATCCTAGAGAACCTATAATGTCCTAGACAGTGGGGGCTGGTCAATACGGGGCGCATAATGAAATTCTAATGAAGTCATTTAGTCACAATATTCCACTGTATTTCTTAATATAATTTATTTGCGATTTAAAAAAAATCGAAACTGTATTACATTCATTTGTGTTGGTGTAAGCAGGGCGCCGGACAAACGAGTGTCTATGTAGGCATGTAAATTTTTGATAAGCATGTGACTTGAAGCTGAGCTCTAATTAGATTTTTTCAAGTCCTCCTTCGGGTGCAGCACTGTGCGGACAATATTAAAAATATTGTTTTAAAATATTTGGGCTCATGTGATTGGACCATTCTCAACGAGTCTTTTCCAGTACTTCTTATGGTAAGCGGAGCTGGCTGCCTGGATGCGATGTGAGTCATGCCTTTATTTTATACTAGTAGTAATGATGGTTAATCACCTGATAAATGGCTATTTACAGGTGTGCATTAAAAGTTAAATTTTAATAAAAAAAAATATATATATATTTTATTTTATTGTTTTATTTAATTTTTTTTTTGGTGCTCTTTTTATCTTTTGACGATGGACTTTTCTTCTTTCTTGTTGAAAAATTATATTTTAATTGTTAGTCATTGCAGGACTTCTTGTAAGACTGCTGTGAAATTGCCCACTACATTTAAATGTTTTTTATCAGGTACATGCTCTACTATAGATTATTGTAAGTTACAAACTGTGTTTTGTTGTGTATTTACTATTGCTAAAAAGTTTACGATTAATATTCGCGCCAAGCAAGAGAGTGGTTGTAATAGGACTTCTTGTAAGACTGCTGTGAAATTGACCACTACATTTAAATGTCTTTTATCAGAATTAAAAATACCATCCAAGGCGTGAAATGGTGTCAGTTGTCGCAGTAGTTACACACAACGCAGATTGGAGTCGTTACAGAAGCACAGAGGAGGTTTTACTTAAGGTGGAGCTATTACCAGGTAAGCAGCCACTCTCACTCTGAAGTGTGTGCGAACTAGGGTTGGGTATCGTTTGGGTTTTTTTCGATACCGGTGCCAAATCGATACTTTTAAACCAGTACCGGTGCCAAAACGGTGCCTGAACCGATACTTTGCAAAAGCCACAAAATGATGGCTCAAGAATAAATTTTTATCGAACAAAAAATTAAATGCTTAAAATTGAACTAGATATTAAAAGTTTAAGTACTAGCTGGAAAGCCATAGTTATAAACAGAATCCATGTTACATTACTACATGTTACAAATAGTTTGACCATTTGTTAGCATGAATGCAAGATTTGCATTTTTCAATTAACATTAAATTAGCCTACTACTAACCTGCGGAAAGGCTGCTGCCGTCATCATAATCGCTGGACTCCTTTTTGCTACTGTTGGTATGACTGGGGCTGGGGTCATCCACACCAATAGTGCCAGCTGTTGTCTGTAAGCTGTCAAACACGGTGCATCCCTCTGCTTTTAACTTTATTCCGTGTCCCCTCAAATGTTTCAAGTCAAGTAAGTCAAGTAGGCTTTTATTGTCATTTCAACCATATACAGTTCAGTACACAGTGAAACGAAACAACGTTCCTCCAGGACCAAGGTGTACATACATGCAACGACATGAATTAACAACACAACATGAATTTAACAACGCATTTTTAAGTTAACCTAAAAAACTATCAATTTCTATACAAAAAAGAGACAACAAAGACAGCAGACAACAGACAACAAAGTGCACGTGCAAATGTGAAAACGAAGAGCTACATGACAACAGAACAACGTAACACGTTGCAGTTAAGAAATACCTTTTTATTGAGGTAGTGGAGAGAGCAGCAAGTAAACAATTTACATTGTGTTCAAGAATATAGTGTGCAAATCGCAAAGTGAAATAAAATATTGTGCAAATATTGCAAAGAGCAGTTCAGATAGGTGGGTATGAACAAATTATGGTGGTTGTAAATCAGTGTGATTTGTGCATATGTGTGTTTATCAGTTCAGTCCGGATGTTATTTAGTTTGTCTGTTTTAGTGATTTGTGTGTGTGTGTGTGTGTGTGTGTGCGCATGTGTGTGTTTATCAGTCCAGTGTTGAGGAGACGGATGGCTTGTGGGTTAAAACTGTTACATAGTCTGGATGTGAGTGCCCGAATGCTTCGGTACCTTTTTCCAGATGGCAGGAGAGTGAAGAGTGTGTGTGATGGGTGTGTCCGGTCAGCCACAATGCTGGTGGCTTTGCGGATGGAGCGTGTGGTGTAGATGTCTTCGATAGAGGGGAGAGAGACCCCGATGATCTTCTCATTAGATTTGACGTGTTTCCCCCTTTACACGCAACTGCTGTAAAATATTTACTGCACGTCACGGTGTCGGAATCCTTTCTTGTGAAATATAGCCACACTTTCGACCATTTAGTTTTAGGCATTTTAACGAAATTTAATTTAGCAAGTTAAGATAGTGGTAGATCACCTGCTGCCGTCAGAGCAAGTGTAACGCAAGATGCGTTCACGCGCATCTTGGATGGTCTCATTTCCCGATGATTTGTCCTTTAAATTTTTTTATCTAATCTAATATGTTTAATCTACAAAAATAAAATGGACAGTAGCATTACTGCAACAATGTTTTGGATTTGTATTATCAAAGCTTTCCGAAGTCTTCAAGAGTTTTCTAATTAAGGAAATAATTTATTTTTCCGATCATTTCTGACACCCCATGAATGCAGTATTTAAATTTTACTAGCGATCATGTGTGTTGATGAATCTAATGCTTATTACAACTGTGGAATCACAGCCCCAGAGAACAAATGTATTAATCGACAATTCAGGCATTTAAGTGGCACCGAAATGAGGCACCCAAATTCGCGTTCTGTTTCGGTCCGGTACATACCGATTCTATAGGTACCCAACCCTAGTGCTACCCTGAGCAGGGTGAATGCATGGAAATCAGCTATTCAGGGACAATCTTATCATTTTGATGCATACACATTGCATACAAACTTACTTCTTTTTAATGTGTAAAGCTGCTTTGCAACAATGTCAATTGTTAAAAGCGCTATATAAATAAAATTGACTTGACTTGACTTGATATACTAATGTGCCACAAACAGGATGTTAATATCACCAACCATTCCCATTTTATTAAGGTGTATCCATATAAATGGCCCACCCTGCATATGACCTGATACATGTATTCTGCCCCCTTGTGGATCATCATGCCACTGCAGGCATTGAAAGTTTTTTTTTTTTTTACCTTTTCAAAATGGCTAATGTCATGAAATGATGCACACCTGTGTGGCAGAAAAATCTTTTCAAATTTTCAAGAAGTAATGGTAAGAATAACATTTATATTATTATATATTTTTTTAAATAAGCATTTGCTGTTCTGAAAAAAAGCATAATTACATAATTTTTTTTATATTACAGTTAAATCATGTTAAAATGTGTGTATCATATTTGATACTGTGGTTATATAAGGTGCTTTATCCTTAAAAGTTCATGTCACATTTTTGTAATATAATCTACATCTTGTCTATCACAATACAAACATACACTATTTTGGTGATTTAATTCATCTAATTATTAACTGAAATTCCTTTTAAAATCTTAAATAGATTTTGACATTTTTACAATAACAGTTCCTATTGAAATAATTGCTATGCTTTTTGTGTGTTACCACAAAATACTTTTTGTATTAAGTGATTATTAGATGACAAAAAGATTAGAAGAAGGAGAAAAAGAAAGTATATTGAATAATGTCATAAACTTTATAATAGATGGCAGTCCCAGTGACATAGAGCAGCTAGGGGAAGATGAGGAGGAGGATGTGGAGGAATGGACTCCTCAGGCCATGCATGATAGTTCAGATGGCAGTGATGAAGATGACAATCAGGTTGAAAGTGTAGCCCAGACAAGTAGGCAAGTTGTATGCAACAACAACAATCAGAAATTTGTCATTGTTGTGACGAAAAACTGCCAAATGTATCAAAAGTGATACAAAAAAAAATCTCATACAAAATTATATGTAAATTTTTTTTTTTTTTTTTGGATTTAGGTAAAGGGGCTAATAAACATCCCAGTTCCAAAAAATTAGAATTTTCTGGCTATTTTTTGATGGGTTGGGCTTTAAAGGGTTAAAATATAACCTGTCTGACAAAGTGAAGTTCATTAAAAGATCTCAAAAAACAATACAACATGCCACAATATAAAGAAATTCACGAACAGATGAGAAACAAAGTCATTGACATGTATCAGTCTTTAAAGGGTTACAAAACCATTTCTCAGACTTAGGGACTCCAGCAAACCACAGTGCAAGCCATTCTCTACAAATGAGAAAACTTGGAACAGTGGTTAACATTCCCAGGAGTGGTTGGCCTACCAAAAGTACTCTAATAGCACAATGTCGACTCTTCTAGGAGCTCTTAAAAGAATCCAGAACAACATCTGGATGGCCCGATCCCGATAACCTTATTTCATTTGCGAACACAAAGCAGCGTCTGTAAAACGAAGCAGCGGGAAACTTAACCAAGAATGGGACAGGAAGTCCGCTGTGAATTAAACACAATGGTGTAAATCGGCATCCTGTAAAGATCGAAGATTATAGTATTACAGCTTCAGGGGGGAAACCACCAAGTCACACTGTTGACATTTTCATTGACCCCAGGACATGGGATGTCCCGTGTTTTCACCTCGTGTCTTCACAAACAAAGAGACATAGGCAGAGGAGGAAAGAGTAATACTTTTGTACTCAAGTACAAGTACTGTTACTGTACTACAGTGAAATTTTACTGAAGTATAAGTAAAAAGTAGCTCATTAAAAATTTACTCAAGGTAAAGGTTGCAGAGTTACTTTTTTTTAACAGCAGGGGTGGGGTGGAGGATTCTAGTGTAGTTCAAAAAAGACAAGCGGCTACAAATCTCAAACTAGTGGTTTCTAATTGAAGGAACAACTTTTTATAATAAAGCCATTGCCTTTCTTGTGCTTGAAATCAAAGTGGTCGCATAAATATGGTGTGACGCTTTGTGCCGGATAGCCGAGGGGAAAAAAAAAGCTCAGAGCCAAGAATAACGTTCAGCAGAAAACCTTTGTCGGCCTATTTCAGCATCACAAAATTATAATACAAAACATAAAGTAAAAATAAAGAAAAGGGTAAAAGAATTGAGCATTTTGGAGGTGAGCAACACACCCGAGCTCCTACTTCTTTCTCTCCTCACGCACACATCTCCGCAGCGTACACACTAGATGAAGGGCAACATACATACATAATGTGGTATACAACATAGTATTGGCCGTTACAATTGCCAGGGGTTTGCTTCATAAGAATTTGATGGCATTTCACTTTCAGCTGGCATATGTTTTGTCCGTCTCCATCGTTCTTGTGAATTTAGCGCATTTGTTCTCCCAGCTCAACAATCAGTGCAGTGGTTTCCGGGGTGCACTTTTTTTCCTTCCCTGCTCCTATAAGCAGCAACACACACACTCGCGTTCCTATGAGCGAAACCACACACACTCGCGTTCCTATGAGCGAAACCACACACACTCGCGTTCCTATGAGCGAAACCACACACACTCGCGTTCCTATGAGCGAAACCACACACACTCGCGTTCTTATGAGCGAAACCACACACACTCGCGCTCCTATGAGCGATAACACACACTCGCGCTCCTACGAGCGAAACCACACACACACACCTGCTCTTACGAGCGAAACCACACACTCCTACTCCTTTGAGCGAAACCACACACTCCTGCTCCTACGAGCGGCAACACACGCTCGCGCTACTATGAACGGTAACACACACTCGCGCTCCTATGAGCGGCAACACACCCACTCGCGCGCCTATGAGCGGCAACACGCGCTTGCGCACCTATGAGCGAAACCACACACACCGGCTCCTATGAGCGGCAACACACTGGTTCCCTCTGGTTGTTCAACTAGGTGTATAAACAAGCTTCAGTTGGTGCAGAATGCAGCAGCGAGAGTCCTCACTAGAACCAGAAGATACGAGCACATCACCCCTATCTTATCTACACTGCATTGGCTCCCTGTGAAATTTCGCATCGATTTTAAGATACTACTTTTGACGTTTAAAGCACTAAATGGGCTCGCGCCACTGTATTTGAGCGAACTGTTGGTGTCTTACGATCCGCCACGCCTACTCCGATCAAAGAATGCAGGCTGCCTGTCAGTACCACGTATTCTTAAAACTACAGCAGGGGGCAGAGCTTTTTCTTACAAAGCCCCAAAGTTATGGAATAGTCTTCCTTTTAATGTTCGGGACTCAGACACAGTCTCAGTGTTTAAGTCTAGGCTAAAAACTTATTTATTTAGCCAAGCATTTTTGTAAATAGATTAGCCTTAGGTAAAGGAGCAGATCTGGGGGACTCATGGACGTAGAGTATTCTGGTGAACTGGTATGTTTAGATGCTGTCCTCCCCACTCTCATTGTTCACTCAGGTTTGTTGACGGTGAGGTGATTGGTTGCTTTACATCTCAGGGAGCCCTCATGTTTGTGTTTCCTTCTGGCTCTCCCTTTTAGTTATGCTGTTATAGTTAGTCCTGCCGGAGTCCCTGCTTGCACTTTGCACTAATATACATTCATCTTATACATGTTGACTGTGACCATACCTAACTGCCATCTCTCCTTATTTTCT
>JAAGKR010011629.1:0-18817 GCA_011419295.1 Clarias macrocephalus
CACACACACACACACACACACACACACACACACACACACACACACACACACACACACACACACACAGAATGTTCCACACGCATATATACACACACATGGCTCTGACCTCAGGTATTCTCTTACACAGCATATAGCATTAAGATGTGCCTAGAATGTCAGACATGCTTTTTATTTTATGATGTACTGGCCCAGTCAAGCGTTTTGGTTAAAGTAAAACAGTGAGTACAGCTGGTATATTCATGTACTCCCCACAGAATGTAAAAGGCTGGCCGAAAGATCTGCATGGGTTTGGAGAAATACTCCTCACAGCTGCACGATCTAACCACATTATAGTCACATTCCAGCCTTGTGGTGACTTTGCAGTGTTTTCTTTGAAGTTGACTGTGCTATTAGTTGAGGGTGTGTAGGAAGATGAGTTCCAAAGAATTATCCAAACTGAAAATGGTTCATGCCACTGTTAGGTTTGAAGTCAGGAATAAAACATATACTCATGAGGAGTGGTCTGGGAGTTCATTTGGCCTTCCTAGCTATCACTTTGGCTGTCGCATACCATTCTCTGACATTTAGTGCCGAATGTATGTTTCAAACCTTCCACCTTAGTGTCAAAGAAGTTTGAGTAGTGGATGCATGTCTTACTTTCTCCTACACACTCATTTTTTTAAATTTCACGTACAGTTAAACTATGGTAAGAGGACTTGGTGTCTCATTAATTCTAAGCCCAAGGGGAATTGATGCACACATACTGATGCTTTTAAGAAGACACCTCATCATTCTTAAGAGTGGGTTTTGCACTTGCCTAAAACCATTAATCTGAACAGGTCCACTCAGCATTTCCTACCCTGGTTTCAGACTTGTGAAGAAATGCTGACTTTATAATACTAAATGTTCACTTCACCTTTATAGAGTCTGCCGCAAGTTAGCTTTTTTTTATTTTATGGAGGTAGAATTGATTTATGACCAAATATTGTCATTCATTTTGGCAGGACTGATGAGCCACACTAAATAAATCTTAGACTCGAACTACTGACAGTAGAAAAGAAAGGCATTTCTTCACAGCTTTTATCTAGGGAATAAAGAAAATGAATCCTCACATGGCACAAATCCTCATCTATTTAAATTGCTGGTGTATTTTGTTCTTGTTTGGGTTCATTTATTGTTGGCCACAGTTGGCCATCTTTAAATAACTGTACATGCTTAGAAGCTGAACTGAACTTGCTGCTTGTCTTGCCTCATGCTACAGTACATGATAATTGCTAGTTGGCATTGATCTCACTTTTGATCTTTAACCCTTTAAGATTTACCATAGAAGAGCTCTGCCAGAATGTATATTAGTATTTTTACACACTGTAGCATCAGTTTTTAAAGCACTTTCATATGTAATACACCACTGCAATCCTTAGACCCCCACCTTCAAGAATATACAGTATATAAAATAAATGGCAAGCAGTGTTGGGTGTAATGCGTTACAAAGTAAGTTAAGATTACTTGGATTACCTTTTTGATGTACAGAGTAACCTAACGCGTTAGGTCCGCCATTTAAGTACTCAGTTATTTAGTTATATTTTCAAAATTTTTTAATTTGTAATTTATGTAATCCGTGAGACAGACAGAAGTGATTCCGCATTTAACTAGATAACTCATACTGGAAGAGATGGAGAAACCAATGGGTAGGTGGTGGTGCTCTGGACTATATCAAAATGGCAGGTGTGAGATGTAGGAAGTGTATAGAAATAGAATTGTGACAGAAAATGGTAATTACTTGGTTAGATCTACACCCATCACTCATGACAAAGGCATGTGCCATATGTGCCATAAGCAGGAAAAATGTGTGAGCTTAAGGATCTGATACTTTGACAAATTGCGATGGCTAGACTACTGGTCAGAGTATCACCAAAATGATAGGTCCTGTGGGGTGTTGCCCTTGCAACAGAGTCATGAGTACCCAAGCCTCACTGATGCCTGTGGGAAGTGAAGTCTAGCCCATCTAGTTCAAATACACAGAAGAGCTAGACATATTGCTAAAAAATAATACTGGTTGTGCTAATAATGTGTCAGGACACACAGTGCATCACAGATTGCTCGATATACAGTAGGATCGCATAGTTCCAGACTGGTCTGAATTCCCATGTTGATCCTTGGGCCATGGAGAGGTACACAGTATGTTCCCAAATTGATAAGACAGTGGGTAATTAGGCCTGCACAAAGTTAAAAAAAAGGCATGAGGCAGTTACTAGGGCTTGTTAGCTATTGTCAGATTGTTGTAATTTTTTAAGACATCACTAGCTTTCTGATTTACTTCAATAAAGCAGTTCCCATATCTAGTCCAGGCTTGTTGCCAGGTAAAAGTGCATGTGTGGGTGCCCCTGTTGCATTTTTCACATTTCACTGTTCACATTTCTATCCCTTTTGTTCTGCAGACTGACATAGATACAGGGGCTAATGGCCATTTTTAGCTAGAGATGGGGAATCACCGGTCACCTCCCGGTACAAAGTTACGATACCTAGGTGGCAATTCCATTAAAATTGTGATTCCACAAGTATCAAGATTTTATAAATATCCCGATTCAATATTAGATTTCTGCCTGGACATGTAACAATTTTAAAACTTTAAATACGTTTCATGATAATCTAAATGTAGGCCATTCCTTATAACATTAGTTTTCTCACTTAAAACCAAGGGCAGCATTTAAACGATACAAAAATAACTTCCAATACAAGAGTTTAGCATTTAACTAAGTAGCACATATTTCTATATTCTGCCATAATTATTATTTCTAAACACACTTAGCAAATAATTCACTCCTACCACATGGGACGAAAAAGTATTAATAGTTCAGAGTGTACCACTTGTAGGATTATTAGAAAACTGTAATGTTTTACCTTTTGTAATGTTTTATGTCTCAAAACTCAACTTGACAGTCAGCATGGGGGTTAAATGGGTGCAAACAGCTTCTAACGCAGGCAATAAATTTTCAATGTAAGCAGGTGTAATGAGTGGGTTTGAGACTAATTTGTTTGGAAAAAAGGCAGATCAGAGGACTTTAATGCAGGTTTTCATAATGTAACACCATAAAAATGCATTAGTACAGAATTGTTTATATCTAATGCTAATCTGCTAATCACTGGTCATGGCCAATAAAACTGAAAACCAGTCAATTCTGATCACCTGTTGATCATCCGGTTCTCTATCATATAAATGATCATCCGGTTCTCTATCTATATAAATAGATTATATATTTTTATTTTTATTTTTATTTTATTTTTTATTCTTTTGTAGTCATTATGGCGATATATGAATTGCCACACAAAAGTATAAGTATTCATAACGTAATCGATTTTTCCCCATCTCTACTACTCACTGCATCAGGTAAGGTTAAATAACTTGTTGCCAGTTGAACCATATTAATCACTGCAATAATTATTCAATGGAAGGCGTATATATTAGAAAACGGGCCATTCAGATTTTGAGCCCATTTTTAAGTAAGACCCAACTCTCAGTTGAATAGCACGGTCTATATTTTCGCCAGTATTTTCACCTCCATGGGCTGGCTGAACAGACCTGAACATTTTGTAGATCTGCCAGTTTACTCGCTAAAGCCACGGCTAAAGCACCACAGTCATGTGGAAGGCTAGATGGAGGCATGGGAACTGTTTGGTTGTAGGCTGCACAAACCAGTATAAACCAGAGCAAAACATTACATCAGCTGCCAAGCTCTGAGGACTAAAGAGCCGCATGGATTAAATTTAGCAAAAGCCTGCTCTTATGTTCCAACCACCTTGTGTCTGATTGCTTAACCAACCTGGGGCAGCCAAATGGACTGGCCACCAAACGTTTAATAAAAATGGATCAGTACCCACTCTACATGGTCAAACTGAAGATAAGGAAAATATAAGTATTTAAAAAATGTATTAACTTTATGCTGTGTGTTTCTTTGGCTGCATATTACAAACTAAATGCAGAAGAAAATAGTAATAATACATATACAGTATAGGTTTTATTTGCTACCATGTCCAATCAAAGTATTATTTTCAGTAAATTAAATAGGAAAGATTAGCAAGTATCTAGGTCATTAGATCGTTTGGGATGTGCAAGTAATGTTACCTCTACAAAACATGAAAAGACTGAACATCCAGTAACTTTCTGTAAAGCTTACATGGACCCAGTAACAAGCCTGTAAAAAACAGTACAATTGGAATGGAGTAACATTCTTCAAACAACTATGAGCAAGAAGAAAATAAACCACAGAGGTAATGCGAGCCCAGTCCTATACGAGATTAATGAGGCGTACTTTACATTACCACTTATTCCACTTTAGAATATCTGCTAACATCAGGGTTCTGGGGTTGAATTCCAAATAGTATAAAATGGAAAGTTAGTGCCTTATGTAGTGTTTAAGTTATAGTCCCTTATTCCAAACATCAAGAAGGGCACTTAATCATGGGTTAAAGAGTCTGAGTTAAGACTTCTTGCAGAGTCTGTGCGCAGCCTAAAGCACACTACTCCACCAGCCATAAAGTACTTCCAGTCTAAAACATTGAATACACGTAAGTCTGATCGATTACCTGCGGTCCCTTTAGACCCTGGGTTTAGACCCCCTCCACCCTTTGAAGAGCTGATCTCTGACATGCAGACTGATGAGTATGATGATGCAGACTGGCCTGATCCCCCTCCGAGCCCATTATCGTACTTCTGGATAAGATGATGAGTGCGCTAAATGTTCTGAAACAAGCTGCTATAGAATAAATGTATTGTTGCACATACTCAAAACCCTCCTATCCATCCTAGTTATTAACAATGCTCCCATCCTCAGCCACTTCACGCTAGTCCAGCATATAACTCAAGGTGAGCCTGCAGCAATCTCATAGCCATACCTGCCAATGAGAGCCCAAACAAGAACTGTAATTGATCCTCGGCACCCTATTGCTCCACCTTCTGAGTCGACATACCAAGGTCAGATGTCGTCAATACCCTACTTCTGTCGCAGAGACCCAAGTGAGTTTGCTAGGATGAAGATAGCTTTGGAAAATTTATCGCCCCCAGATGGGACAGAGCTCTTTAAATACAAAATCCTATTGTAATAAATCCCATTGAATAAAATAGCTAGTGTTCTGGACTCACCTGATGTTCGACGTGGTGATCAAGCTTCCTTCCAGAAGGCCCTACAGGTCCAAGCTCTTGTGGGTATGCTTAAATCTCTTGGTCCCCCAGGAGAGATAGAGCTACAGTGTGGATCTCATGTAGCATATCTGCTGAGCAAGTTACAGGCAGAGATGAGTTCAGACGCAGCAAGTTCCATTATCCAGGCACAACCTATACTCTGACTGATCTGTCTGACTGCCTACAATACGAGTCATGGTGCCAGGAATATGATGGTTCATCAACAGTAAGGAACACTAAGGGGAGACAAGGGCCCAGACAGGAGCCTCGACAAAAGAGGTGGACTATTACTGTGCTACATGGATCCAGAGAGGCAATGGACAGAGAAGTTTTACCTACACAATTGAATCCATCCACTAAGAACAGAACTGCACTATACTGCCCATTCTGTAACAATTCAGATCACTTCTTAACCCAATGCCCAGAGATAGTAAAACTGCACAGTGCAACCTGTGGAAACCTTGAAGCATTTGTCAAGACAAACACCTACCAGTGCTGCATGCAGTCAATTCCAGAACAGCTAAACATGTGGTCAAGTCAACTAAAGAGGAGAGCTGTCTAGTGAACACATGTTCTGAAGTGCTGTATGTGGACAAACCAGTAGATGGCAGTTGTGTACTATTAAAGGTTATCAGAGTACTACTTCACCATGGTAAGCACACTCTAAGCACTTATGCCATCCTGCATGACGGCTCAGAGCGTACAATGCTCTTACCGGCTGCAACGCACCATCTGGGCCTCAGAGGAGAGCCAGAGGACTTGGCCTTGTGTTCTATACGGCAAGATATTCAAGTTCTTCATTGGTCCAAGGTGTCATTCCATATTTCCCCAGCTAATAAGCCACAGCACAGATTTTTCATCACTAATGCCTTCACTGCCAAACATCTTGGCCTCGCACTCCACTCTTATCCCATGAACAGATTACAGAAAAGGTACAAGCACCTTGTAGGCCTCCCAGTACAGGCGTTTAAGCAAGCCCAACCCTTGCTGCTAATTGGAGCTGATCATCTGCACTTGATTACTCCTGTTAAGCCAGTAAGGCTAGGAACTCCAGGGGGACCGGCAGCCCTGAAGACAAGATTAGGATGGACATTACAGGGTCCTACTAGACTTGTCGAGCAGTCCATTCAACCACAACAGTGTTTACTAACCTCAGCCATTCCCCAAGTAGCAGAGCTTTTCAAGAACGTTGAGAAACTGTGGCAAATGGATGTACTTCCCTTTAGGAATGAGAAAGAGGTCACCAGATCACAACAAGACCAAGAGGCGATAAATATGCTCAAATCAAAGACCACCCAAGTTGAAGTGGATGGAGTCTTACATTATGCCAACCCGCTGCTTAGGCACAAAGATATGCCACTTTTCCAAGCCACAAAGGAAATGGTAATGCCCAGCCTCCGGAACACTGAACAGTGCCTCACTAGAGATCCAGAACAAGCCAAGGCATATAATGCTGAGATTCAGAAACCTACTTAGGCCGGAGTTGTTAAGAAGCTGACGTCCCATGAGGTGACACAATCAGTGGAATCATGGTACATCTCACGCCACATGGTGACCCACAACAATAAGAATCGCATTGTGTTTAACTGCTCCTACCGTTACAAGGGTCTGAACCTAAATGAGTGGTTATTACCTGGACCCACCTTAGGACCCTCACTCTTAGGAGTGTTGTTACGACTTCGAGTGTAGCCATTAGTGGTGACGTGAAAGCCATGTTCCACCAGGTTCGTCTGCTCCCTGAAGATTGGCCCTTCTAAGATTTGTCTGGCAAGACCTGGAAAGAGACCAGATTCCATCTGTGTTTTTTGTGGCAGGTCTTACCTTTTGGTATAAAATGTAGTCCGTGCTGTGCCACTTACAGTATGTCATGCAGCACCATGTCATTAGTCACAGCCAGCCAGAGAACGATGTGAGGTTTTCCATTGTGAGATACTTCTACGTCGATAATTGCCTGCAAAGCCTCTCCTCATCTGACCAAGACAGAACCCTAATCGATAAGCTAAGGGAGATTTTAGTCTCTGGTGGACAGTGGGCTAGCAACAAGCCAGAGGTCATCAGTCATCTACCCGAAGAAGCTCGATCAGACAATCTGGAACTCTGGCTCACTCATGATCAAATTGACAACCCTGAATCTGCTCTTGGTCTCAGCTGGCACTGGTCAACAGATATGATATGATATGATATGATATGATATGATATGATATGATATGATATGATATGATATGATATGATATGATATGATATGATATGATATGATATGATATAAGCATCACCCCATGAATTATGATGCTCCTACCATGCTGAACATCTACAAAGCATTAGCCAGCCAATACGACCCTCTTGGCTTTATCCTGCCATACACCACCCATGCCAAAATATTAGTGAGTCAACTTTGGGACAAACACAGAGACTGGGACGACCCCCAACTGCCACGTGATTTGCTACAGGCCTGGAGAGATTGGGAAGGAGAGTTAGAATTCCGGAGAAAATTACCTTTCCCAGAGCATATATACATACCTTCTGCCATTGAGAAAAAAAGCAATACTCACGAGATACACATGTTCTGTGATGCTTCAGAACAATCATATGGGGCTGTTTCTTACCTGAGGACAGTTGACACTCATGACCATCCTTACCTCTCCTTCATTGTAGCACGTTCCAGAATTGCACCCAAACGACCGCACTAGACTCAGTAGATTGCTGGAGAGAGAGCTTACTCTGTCAATCAGCCGAACTACCCTCTGGACAGATTCAACCACGGTCTTGTCCTGGTTACACTCCGAGTCCTGTCGATTCAAGGTTTTCGTTTGCGCTCGAGTGGCAGAAATCCAGGAGCTCACTGATCGACTTTCATGGCGATATGACCTCACCAGAGGCAAGAAGCTAAAAGAACTGGCAAAGCAAAACCGGTGGAGCCATGGGCCACCTTTCCTTCTTCAAAGCCCAGACAAATGGCCAACCCCACCAACAACAGTAGTTGACGAGTGTCACACAGAACTACGCAAGTCTATATTCTGCGGAGTCACTACGACCATCCCTGACAAGGAGATTTAACTACCAGATGTGCATCAATACACAACTTGGAGGAAATTTTTAGAGGCAACCGTATAGAAGGTTCAAGAGGCGGCAGATAACAGCAAAGCTCGTAGTGCTGACGACTACTGTACAGCTGAGATTCTTATCCTGAGAAGGGCACAACAGGATATTTTCACAGAGCAGTTCAGTCTGTTGCAAAATGAAGACTTGGACCCAGCAGCTGTGCATCCCATCATTTTGGATCACCACCATCTCACCACAAAGCTTTTGATCCAAGACTATGATTCTCAACTCGGCCACCCTGGCCCCAAGAGTGTGAGATATGCCACAAGTTTTGGATCTTACGAGGCCAAGAGGCAATTCGGTGATATCAGCATACCTGTACTGATTGTCGACAATGGAAATCAAGCCCTCACGTTCAAAAGATGGCAGATTTACCTATAGCATGCCTGCGCCTTTATAAGCCAGGCTTTTATTCAATGGGGATGGACTGTTTCGGGCCCTTTGTAATCAAGGTGAAAAGGTGGGGAATCATATTTAAATTCCTTACAACTAGATGTGTACATTTAGAGATTCTCACTACTATGAATGCCGACTCCTTTTTAATGGCACTGAGAAGGTTCATTACCAAAAGAGGGACACCAGCTGAGTTGTTCTCTGACCAAGGTCTCTGATCACTTCTGGGCAGGAGAAGAGAGATACGAGAGGCTCTTGCAAAACTGTCCCCAGAACTCCAACTCCAGCTTGCCAAACATAAAATATAGTTCCATTTCAACCCACCTGGTGCACCCCACTTCGGTGGAACATGGTAAAGGGAAATTCGTTCTGTGAAAACATCACTTTACAGAGTAGTAGGAAGTCAAGCCATCATGGAGGAAGTACTGTTCTCCTGGAAGTAGAAGGCATGTTGAATGCTAAACCATTGGGCTATGTATCCTCCTTTGTATCGTCCGATCCTAAGGACCTTGATCCGGTGACTCCAAACATCCTATGGATGGGGCGACGGGACGGGTCCCTACCCCAAGTAGTGTACCCCAAATCTGAACTCCTTAGCAGGTGCCAATAGAGACATTCCCAAATTCTGGCTGACCAGTTCTGGTCTAGTTTTATAAAGAACTATTTCCCATGTCTACAGCCCCGCCAGAAATGGCATTCCACTTCTACAGATATAACCTCAGGATTCGTGGTACTGATAGTTGACCCTCAACTGCTAAGAGTGTGCTGGCCTATCGGATGTGTCACCAAAGTGTACCCCAGTGCTGATGGGCAGTGGAAGTAAAGAACAACAACAGAACCTACACTAGACCTGTAGCCAGACTGATTGTTCTCTCAGAGGTCCTAGAGGAAGATGAGAACTGTTCCCAGGTACTGAACTAAGCACTTGTTCAGGAACATATGTGCTCCACACATTTGGGGGCGGCTGTAAGAAAGTCTGTGCCGCTAAATGAGCAACTTCATATGCGCAACCACGACTGACACAATCAGAGCGCACGCGAGAAGCAACAAGCTGTTCAGGGATTTAATATAGCAATATAGCAGATTGTGTGTGTCAGTGCCATGTAAACTACACACACATCCACACTCACTCTGTGCATAACATACAACAAACTATAAGACTGTTTGCCCATGCCTACTTGAACTGTTTATTAAACATTCTTAACTCAGCTATTAGTCTGGTTCCTGTGTCCTGGCCGACACCCAAGGGTGATTACCACACAAATAAGACCCAGCTCTAGAACTAGAATACAGTCCTTCTAAGTCTCGCCAACAATGCACCAATTTTTGCTGATAATATTGTGCATTTTTTCCATTTCCAAGATAGACTGTGTTAACATCTTTTCAATTAAAAAATCACCAAAATCTGTTATTCATCAAGGGGTGTCTAAACTTTTGCACATATAAACTGTATATATACTATATACAGTCTATATTTCCGTTTTTATTTTGTGATTTTTGGCTATGCAAATCCTTGGTATATTAAACTCACTACACAAGTGGCCTCAGCACATCCTGTTTGTGGTATGCGAAATGTCGCACATCTCCACAGGTTTCATACCTTTTGAGCTGATCTTTGGCCCCCAGCCGCATAGTCTGCTCGGCGTCCGCAAGAAAGCCTGGTAGGAGCAGCCATTACCATTCAGGTCAGTCATTAAATTTGTGCAAGACCTGCAAACCAGTATTAACCAAGATCTTCCTTTTGTATGACAGCACATGCGGGAGGCACAGGAAAAGCTGAAGCGTGCCTATGACCAACCAGCTCAGCCACACAAATTTAAGGTGCGCAATCCCCAGTGATACTTGTGCATTCCTGGCCCAGTTGCAAGGACCGTTCACCGTCGTGGAACGAGTAGGGCCAGAGAACTAACATCTGCCATCTAGGGCTGACCGAGACACAGTACTTGGGGTATCAGATCAGACATGGCACGCTGAAGCCGCACCAGAAGAAAGTGCAGGCGGTCTGTTCATACCCTTGCCCAACAGTGAAAAAACTGGCTAATTATTACTGCCATTTTGTGTCTTTTTCCTCCTCTGTGGCAGCACCTCTTTCCGATCTCCTGAAGAAAGGATACCAGAAAATGTCTGCTAGACAGTGAAAAAGGAGCAGGCATTTAACACCTTGAAATTCCACCTCACCAGTTCCCTCCTACTCCAGAACCCGATTTCGACCACCCCTTAATTGTACAAACTGTTGCATCGGTCACAAGACTCTGGGCTGTTCTTTCTCAGGAGTTCGAGGGCAAAGAACATCCAGTCATCTACGTAAGTAGGATGCTTACGCAGGCAGAGAGAAACTATGCCATGCCTCTTGCCATTAATTGGGCAGTAGAGGAGCTACATTATTATGCACCTTTAATAATGTAGAGGAGCTACATTATTATCCACCTATATAATCATCAACCTAAGTGATCTGACCACATTTCTTTTACAAAGTTTATGGTTATCTTTCCAGGTTTTTATAACATAATGAAGAATTCTTAATGCAGTTCCAGTAATTTCAAAGTTCTTTAGTAGTTTTCTTTGCTTGATGCAGCCCAATAATTTGACCCTTCTGAAATGGCAACTGTTTTGGCACCAACTGGATGGTCTTGATGTAAATGAAGTGCAGATGCCCTTGAAGATGCTGTTACTTAATTACATAATTCCATGTGTTATTTCATAGTTTTGAAATTTACACTATTGTTTAAGATTGTAGAAAACAAATAATAATATAATAATACTGTATATATAAAAATTAAATTCAAATAATAAAAAAAACATTTCACAATATTCTATATTTTAGTTGCTAATTATTTTAAACTGCTGACTAAATTCATTAAATAATAGAGTTTGTTTGAAATGTTGTTTCACCTGAACATTTTATTTATTTATTTTTCAAAAAGCAGCAGTATGACAGTGGCAGTAGTTGTGGGTTAAGCAAGAGATGTTCATACATTTAAAATCATCCAAGAATAAAAAAAAAAACTGAACTGACTAAAGAGGGAGCCTGTAGAGCCCCAGTAGAGCATTATGTCTAGCAACAGCCCTGACTGTTTTAAACACACATACTGTACACACGCGCACACACACACACACACACACACACACACACACACACACACACACACACGCACACGCACATGCACATGACACTATTTAATAGACCTTCCAGATTTTTTGGGTGCATGCAGAGGTTTTGTGGTTTTAATGAAAGGGGCCTAGTCAAATAAAAACCATAACATTCAAAAATCAAGATCAGTAAACAGGCCAGAATATGGCTAAGGCAGGATTAGTATAAGGACCAAACCATAGGAGTTGCTATACTCCTTTTACTGAGGCATGTGTCCAAGTATAATTCAATTCTATTAAATTTTATTTGTATAGCGCTTTTAACAATTGACATTGTCACAAGGCAGCTTTACACAATGAAAAGAATTATTTAAGTTTGTATGAAACATGAATTTGTATGAAAAAAATGACATAATTGTCAAAGATGAGCAAGCCAAGGACGACGAGACAAGAAAAAACTCCCTGAGATGGCAATAGGAAGAAATCTTGAGAGGAACCAGACTCAACAGGGCGCCCATCCTCATTTGGGGAATAACGGATAACAGGGATTGTTCTGCAGTCATACTGTGTGTTAGGAGGCTGGAAGTGTAGAGTCTAGATTATTATTGGAAGCTCAGGTAGACTGTAGGAAACTCCAATCCTATCGAGTGATTGCAATCACAATCACAAGTCCTCATAGAACAGCTGTCAGCATCTGCCGAGGCCAGGCCCGTCTTCATGGAAAAGTGGTCCCAGTCACCACTCATCCCAAGCGAAAAGTGGTCCCCAGTCACCACTGGATAACTGGTTACACAATTTTGAGTTTTATTTGTATTGTCATTGTCGCAAAGCAGCTTTACACAATCATAACAACAATCAACAAGTTACCATGTTTGGCAATGGATTCATTTCAATTGATAATAAAGGAAGCTAATTGACTTTTTTTTCTATATCAAAGCAAATCAGTTTAATCCAAAAGCTAATATTTTAATATTATGATATTTATAAGGACAGACTTCCAAAGACTAATAATCTGGCTAAATATACTGGATAGTAAAATATTTGCAGTCTGAAAGGGTAGACCTAAATAAATCACTGTGGCCAGAGTGCTTTCTGAATTTTTTCTACTAGATTGCGCTTATT
Source organism: Clarias macrocephalus (assembly GCA_011419295.1). Classification (NCBI taxonomy): domain Eukaryota; kingdom Metazoa; phylum Chordata; class Actinopteri; order Siluriformes; family Clariidae; genus Clarias; species Clarias macrocephalus. The sequence continues at coordinate 12,863 of JAAGKR010011629.1, forward strand.
TTAGCTTTCACAGGACAATAGGCAAGAGTGGAGGAATAGCTTCTATTTTTAGATTCATTATCTATCTATCTTGGGATACCTATTATAGTTTTGAAGGGCAACTCTTTATTATTAATATCCCATGTCTGTAATTTATCCTCCTCCCAAATGCAATGAAGATTTATCTGTGAATTTGAGTAACTCATTGTCATTCTTATGCCTAAATATACGAGAATCTTGGGGACTCCTTGGGGATTTCAGGTCTTTTGTCCAGACCTCTTCTGGTCAAAGAATTTCTAAAGACTATTGCTTCTTTTAACCTAAATCAGTTGCCTTATGATCTTATGCATAACAAAGCACACATATTGGACCTAACACTTACCTATGAACTAACTGTGAAAATCATTGATCGCTATGATATCTATCTATCTATCTATCTATCTATCTATCTATCTATCTATCTATCTATCTATCTATCTATCTATCTATCTATCTATCTATCTTCTTATCTCAGACCATTTCTTTGATATTTTTGAGATTACTTTTCCATTAATAGTCACCTAATCACAGGCCTCTGCTCATCCCATGATGACCTCAGCAGCAGCTGAACATTTCTTTACTGCTTTGAAACGCATAGCAGGCAGGTTTTTTTCACACTACTCTGCTGATGACTGTATCACACTTTTCAACTCGATCTGTACTCATACTGTATCTTTGACTCTGTCACTCCTTTATGTTGTACTGTAGATGCTCGATCCTAGGTTAAATTACCTGTGTTAGGCATCAGTGTAGGTGTGGGGAGCATAAATGGAAAATGCATGGGCTTCAGCTGTCACAGGACCTTTATTAACATAAATATTTGTCATATGCCTTGTGCGCTTTTTAATACTACAAATTCTGTCTTATATCCACCTGTAACTGCATTTTATACTTTTTCTCATAGTTCATTGTACTGTAACACTTTTCTTCCGTTCTTTATAGATAAGATTAGCAATTAGAGTCAATACTGACAGTAGCCCTTATATACTTATCGTGTTTGATCATTTCAAGGCAATATCGTTGTTGTCTTTAACAGAAATTGTTCTGTACTTGAAATCAGCTTCCCATCCTGGTGATTTAATCCCTGCTTGCTTAAAACCTACTTAAATGGGTTTTAATGTAGTTGGGCCTAGCATCATTTGTTTTATTAACACCTGTATTAGTTCACAATGTGTCCCAAATCTTTTAAAAAAACTTTTACACATGCTGTGGCCGAACCAGTTTTGAAGAAACCCAGTTTAGATCCTTTGGTTCTGTCAAATTATAGCTTTTTAGCTACATTTTATTGGCAGTAAATGTAGGAAATTCCAGTTCTTATACTGTTGGACAGCAGCTTTTGATACTGCAGACCATCAAATCCTTATAAACTTATTTATATCCAAGGGGTAATTCTCAGGTTCATATGGATAATGGAAGAATTTTCTCGAGCAGTATCAATGAAATCCTGTCTCTATCTTCTCCCCCCATTTGTGGCGTGCCCAAAGGGTCCATATTGGCATCTACTCTCTTGACAATATATCTAATTTGTCCGTTTGAAACCATTTGAAACATGGCATTTTTACCATCTCTACACAGATGATCAAATGATATAGGAATAATGGATAGAATTAAAATAATGGCTGGCATTAAACTTCCTTCACTTAAACAAAAGTAAAACAGAGATGATTTCATTTGACCCACCTGCCATTTAAGGGCCACTAAACCCAGGTGAATTAGGGTGGCCCGATCCTTTCTCAAGCACACAGCAGCTACAGGTGAGTTGGTGTAGGGTACGCTGTGTGCTTGAGGTGTGTAAGTGAGAAGCATTAGCCTGCCATAAGAACACTATATAGGGAATTTGGGAGTTTTAATTCATAGCAATATTGCTTTTGAGAAACAGGTAAACACAGTCATGAAAAAGTTTCTTTCAACTCGTATTACAAAAGAGAAGCCTTTTCTCTCTTTTTCAGGTCTTGAAAAGGCTATATATATATATATATATATATATATATATATATATATATATATATTAGCTCCAGGTTAGACTATTGTAATGTTTTGTACAGTGACCTTCCACAATCATCTCTAAATAGGTTACAGGTGGTTATAAATGCTGCTGCTCGTCTACGGACTAAAATCAATAAGCATATATAAATAAAACCCTTTTACATGCAACATGTAACCCCTGTTTTTGCATTGTTTTTCGCACTGGCTTCCAATTTGATTTAGAGTTGATTTTAAATTTATCTATAAATCTTTAAATGATTCAGCTCCCAAATTGACTTACTATAGCCCCATTCTCAACATGCTCACTTAGATACTACCATCCTCTTCTTTTGTATGTACCAGGGATTAATTATAAAAACAAACATGATTGAGCTTTTGCTGTGGATGCTCTAAGGTTGTGGAATAATTTGCTCAATATAAGGTCAGCCTCAAATCTGGCTATTTTAAAATCTTTGTTAAAAACTCACCTTTCCCCCTGTGGCTTTTAATTCCTATGAAATGTTGAGTATCAGGTTTTTTCTGTGTTTATAGACTGGTACTTGTTTGTAAATGATACCTTCTTGTTGTGTTGTTTTGTTTTGCTTTATTGATTTAATGAGTCTTTTTTGAAGTAAGTCACTTTGTTAACGTCTTGCTACATAAGGAGCTATATACTGTAAATAAACCTTTGATTTTATTTTATGTTATTACATTTGATCATTAACAACTGCAACTTTTTCATAAAGAACTTTAATGACTGTCTAGATAAAAATATATGTTAATTCAGCATTCAGCATTAATAATAATAATAATAATAATAATAATAATAATAATAATAATAATAATAATAATAATAATTAATTAATTCAAAGGGTTACTAATGTAATTTCAATATTTTAATGTTTGGGGAAAATGTGATTAAACAAGTTAGGCAGTTACTTAAAAATGTATTCATTAAGCAGTGCTAAATAGGATAAAAGGCACATTTTAGGCCATAAAGAGACAAAGTATGGAAAATAAATTTTAAACATATGACTTATTGCAGAAAACAGCTCTAAAGTATAAAGGCATTAATTGGGCCACCCAGGGGCCAACTCGATTAATACAATTTTGAATAACAAAGGGAGGGTATCAGAAGATGTTTTTTTTAGAGTCTGTGGTTAACTCTCAGTGTAAGTCAACGAAGGCAAAGTAAGTACAATTTCTCCTGAAGTACATGAGCTCCTGTATGACAGCAGTACTGTAAAATAGTATTGAAGTTCAACAGGGTTTGCTTTGGTTGGGAGCCCAGCATGGGATGATACCATTATCAGTAGGCTCACTAGCATCGCTGAACTGAGCAATATACGCCATGTTGTGCTTAGTTTTCGTTGTGACAGTAACTCTGTAGGTGCCAATGAAAATAAAATGGTTCTTAAAAAGTGTAAGTAATCTGTGCCAAAATGGTAGGAAAATTTTCATGGAAAGGGGCCTGGTATATCCATTAAGAGCATACCAGAAGTCTCAGGTAGTGCTGTTTGAGTAAATTATATCCTAACAATTGATTTAAATGTGGTAGCCTAATTGTTTACAAATGTTCACATGTTTTTCATAATTATTGGGGCACAAACTTAATAGTTTGACACCAAAATTATAAAGACCGGACAAAATCCAGTTTAAAAATAGATTTTAAAAGAAAAGAAAAAATTACTGTATGTTGAAAAAATCAGAGTGAGTGGAGCTAAATGGCTCTCAGCACCCTTCCAATAATATACTAGGCCGTATGGTGTTCAAGATATGTTGAAAGGTATGTAAAGTCTAAATCAGTTCAAAACAGTAAATTTAAAAAAGCACTGAAGTGAAACCTAGCAGTATGATGATATGCTCAAATGAATTGTAAATACTAGCTGTTAGTGGGTTTCTAATTGAAATGACATGTCCATATGCTATTTATTATCAGCCTGATATTGTTGTGTGTGATGTTGTGTATCCCAACACAACAGTAGCTTGGTGCAGCATTTAGAGAGTTTCCATAAAGTGTTCTTGTTTGGTTTAATGAGTCAAAATGTCCTAGCTGGTAATTGGGATATACATCTGTGAGTGGTTTTCCACAGCCTCAGGAAGAAGTTCCATAGTTAATATGATAAATGACTCATTAGTTTAATTTTACATGAACAGACAGATGTGCAGGATGTGTGCAGAATATGTGCTTGAGTCACAATTTGTTTAGTTTTTCTTTTCCCTGAGCTGAGTCAATTCTACCTAATGTTATCTTAGAAGCATAAACTGCTTTTAATGTGTCTCTGTGTATGCGTGTCTGCATAACTGTGTGAATTTTTAAAATTTATTTATAAGTACAAATAAATAACTACAGCAAATAAAAAGTTCAGAACACATTCATAAATGTTCATAAATAGCCTCTTGTAGCCTCTTGACTTCCAGCCATAAGTAGCCTCTTGACTTCCAGACTTCCAAATTGTATTACAAGTCAGGACACGGTCATTACAACAACAACAAAAAAAAAATGGTACTTGTCACATTACAATATGCAGAGTATGAGTTACAGTACACCCTGAAAATGGAATGGCAAGGTGGGTTATTTTTTCTTTGCTTTACACTGAAGACACCTGGGGTTAAGGTCAAAAGATTAAAAAGAAGTGATTAATTCCCCCCCTTCTCCTAAATGGAACAAGAGCATTAGGTGAGGTGAAATCTATGTTCAGCTGGAATAAGGTCTGGTGATTGGCTTTGCCAGTTCTTGATGAAGCCCTTTGTTATGTTGGAAGTGTGTTATGGGTCAATTACTTTTTCTATGATGAAGTTCTTTTTAATTAAATTGGGGTGCAATTTTCTATAATTTGGAAGACCAAAACCTTCTATAGACTTTTGAATTTATTGGGCTGCAACATTCTTTACATCAAGAATAAAGATTCGTCAGTCTGTTCCACAAGCAGCTAACCCACACTTTGGCCTCTCTACCACTTTGGTAGTACTCTTGGTTCCAGAATTTTTGTGGCATCTCTGTATTTCTTTCGTGAAGACTCTTTCTAGCTCTCAAACTCTTTGACTAGTGGGTTGTAATCCATTCTTGCTTGTCCTGCAGAGAAAGTTAGTGTTGTTTTGTTAGTGTTATTTTGTGCTTTTCTTCATACTGTAGGTCCCAATTGCTGGTGTTTCCTTTATCTGACTTTTTCTATCACTGGTTGTTAGTAGGCCTGGGTAGAAGTATTTCTATAAAACCAACCAAATTGTGGGGGATGGCATACCCACATTCTGACATCAGTCATAGCGACAGATTTTCTTTGACTGTGTTATGCCAGTGTCAATGTTGCATTTTGGGTTATATTCCTGATTGAGTGTGTGTTGTTGGAACGCGGGTTTAATTGTGTAAACTCTTGCTCTCTACGTGAGAGAGTTCTAAAAATAAATCGCGTGGTTATCCTGCCTGTTCGCGCTACTTCCGCGTTTGGGTTTACCATCCACGCTACACAGGCTAACTGCTAGTCTTCTGATCATTTTCCGGTTGCTTCGTGACAGAATGACTGAGCCTGCAGTAAACCCAGCGGATTACGCTCACCTCTGCGATTTGGTGGACGGTCATGCCCGGTTGATTGAGCAGCTGAGCAGTGAGGTCGTGGCTCTTCGCGTTAGCGTCCAAGACATTGCGGCTTTGCGCCGCGAGGTTGCGGATCTGCGGCAGGAAAACGCGGCGCTCCGCGAGGCGGCTTCTTGGCCGGCTAGGCCACCGTCAGTCGTAGTGGCGGCTGCGCCGCCACCCCCTCCCCCCTCCGATGTGTACTTAGCTTTACCGGATAAATGGGACGGCACAGATGGGAAGTGTAGTGTTTTCCTAACCGCACTGGATCTTGTGTTTGAGTTTAATTCCACCAGATACTCCACAGACCGGTTGCGCATTGCCCTTCTTGTCTCGTTGCTGTCGGGGCAGGCAGCTGAGTGGGCCACGGCGGTTCTGCGTTCCGATTCAGACACAGC